>JAFJTR010000037.1:0-276398 GCA_022559985.1 Parastagonospora avenae f. sp. tritici 18332-5
AGTGACGGGTTGACCAGCAGCCCTGCTTCCCGCACACAAAGCACTTCTTGTCGCGCTGTGTGTAGCTGCCACGACTTCTGCCATTGTTGTTGCCGCCCTGTAATCCGTCCTGGCGGTCATTGTTGAAACGGTTATGACGAGTGTATGAGTTCTCCAATGGAGCCTTTTGGTATTATTGCAGTCCTCCGTCGCGCCATTCATGCGACAGCTTCAAATGCATGTCCGAGGATCCATTCATATGGCCCTACATGATTGAGACCTTGGCATCGTCTCTTGCGACAACCATCGATTCGATGAGGACCATATCTCCTGGCTTCAACTTTACGGAATCTGAACCTGTGGCGTAGATGCGACCGATGGCGCATGGGTCTGGCACGAGAAGAGGTTTTAGGCCGAGTGCAGGGAGCTTTCCACTGTGTGCTGCGTTTGTGTATGGGAGTATAAAGGTGGCTTCCACGCGTACGATTGCTGAACCCGTGGTAGCAGTCGGTATAGCCAGAGATATAACTTTTCCTGGAGAGGAGAAAGAAGAGAGCCAGAAGGCACGATTTTCCGAAGGTTCGATCATATTGTAAGTTGCTCCTGGATCCAAGGTCTGTAGTGTTGAAGTCTACCTACCAGCGGATGGGGCTCTTCTTTTATACTCCATGATTGCATATCAATGTGCGGTATTTAACAACCCAGCTCTGTCATGTGTGTCTTTGACACGTACAATATCTCCTTCATGCTTCATCGTCGTATCTCACGATCATAGATCGGATGGTGGAGCAGAGTTCCGCTGTGGACATGATCATGTCTTCAGTAAGCTCGTTGGTCTTGAGCTTCGATTGGACATTGAAGGACATGGACGCTTGACATGCGTTCGAATATGGTTTAGCTGCGTGCACACCTGCTGGGTCCGCCCCGCAATGTTTACAGCCGCATGTGAGGGTTACGCAAGACTGCAAAGTCCCGAAGGGTGCTCATTGGCCGAAGTCGGTTCGTTGCGTCGTAGAAGCAGCTAGATTTATTAACACGTCATAATTCAAGTCGGCATTAAGTTCAGACCAAAGGCATCTTGTGTGATCTCCGATGTACAGTGGATGCCCCGTGTATTGCAGTCCAGACGTTCTGACATGCTTTCGTCCTCAATGCATGATCCGCACATCGAAGTCCGGCCCGCCTGGAAGCATGGAAGCAACGCCTGAGCCCACCCTAACCAATTCTCTCGAGACAAAAGCTAGGAAAGTTAACGCACAGCCTTCTCAAAGGTCTCGTCCTATTATCTCTTGACACTTACTCTATATACACCCTTTCGGTCGATCCTTGATGGCATAGGTAATCATGCTCAGAAAATATCCTCTCGTCTGCTTAGGTAGAATGGTCGTGTACAGTGCTGCAATTCATACAGCTCGTTAGCAAGAGGTTTGTAAGCGACGTACATTAAAAGGGCGATAATGAATTCATCGTCTCGCTGTTATCCTGGAAACGTTTGAGCAGTGAGGTAGGGTATGGGAGTTGAGCCAAGTTCACTTTCACCTCGTAACGCATGTTTGTGCTTACACGTATCTTCGCGCTGGCATAAAGAAACAATAGTGACATGATAGTGCGTTAGCCGCGGTTATGCCAACCTTTGGTGTCCTGACTGAGGTAATTGGTGCAAGGAAAGTCGAGGTATTGATTCATTCACACGCGAAGCAAGCGTTGACGCATTCCGTTCTCCAATTGGGTGCGCTATAGAGCGTCATTGTCACAGTTCTACTTGCATTTCACGCTGACTTGCACATAGTGCCTATTCATCAGCTTCACGTCTACTAACAGATGCGGAGCAAGCGTACTGAAGGTTGGGGATGAACGTTGCCAAGAGGAGGATTCGCTTGCGGATGCGTGTAAGCGGCGGAGTCATCGCATTGGTGTTGTCGCATGCCAGGGCGTTTTCTCCACATTTGCATTCGGATGCTGATTGCATGTTGTCGCCGCACTTTACCCAGAAGGAGGTCGTCCGAGGCACGCCGTCAGCACTAGGCATGGCGCGGCTACCTTAAACTGACGCCCGGCAGGCGCAGCCTACGCGGAGGTACCTTTTTATTCTTAGTTGTGGATTTGGAAGCGCTTTCTGGGCTTGTTATAACGCACTTAAGACATGACCGATCGCTTCGCAACATGTGTTGGTCCTGGGATTCAGTCTCCAGTCGATTGTGCTCGATGTTTGTGTAATTCCCATCTCCTGGACTTTGCAATATTCAGCACACGAAATACATGATTTCGACGCCAAACGAGATGAGTGCTTTCTTGGTCCTCGTGACTGGCTGTTTCTTTAGCTACGTGAGTCCATTCTAATCCCGAAATTGTTTTTCGGCACTTACTCACCTATCAACAAGATCCTGGTCACCACTATCTACAATCTCTTCTTCCATCCACTTGCACACATTCCAGGCCCACTCCTATGTCGCATATCCGCCTTACCTTCATTCTACCATGCGATTAAGAAAGATCGTCATATCTGGTTCTGGCAGCAATTCCAGATGTACGGCGGCAAGGTTCGCGCGGCGCCAAACCTCGTCGTGTTCAACTCTCCGGACGCGTACAACTCCATCTTCTCACACAAAGCGAACGTCAAGCGGTCCAAATTTTACGATACTTGGTCGCGCAATGCAGATGATGTGAATGCGTTGATGACGTCCGACGTTGAGGTGCATGCGAGGAAAAGACGGCTGCTGAATCTGGCGTTCACGGACCACTCGGTGAAGGCGGCTAGTCCATTCATCGCAAAGCACACCGATCGGTGGAACCTGCTCTTGCTCGACTCAAGTGAAGAGGGAGATGACGTATGGTCATCACCACGAGAAATGACATCGTGGACGAAGTACCTCGTTTTCGACATCCTGATGGATTTGTGTTTTGGGGCCGCCATGGACACTAAAGAACCCGGAGACAACCCGTTGAAGAAGATACCGCAAGCATTCGATGACTTTGTGTCCTACAACTATCCGGTAAGTATCAGGTATTGCGCTGGATTTCCATGGTTGTACTGGATAAATGCTGACGCAGGCTTCAGATAACCAAAACGCCCTTCCTCGAGTTACTGGTTTGGTTGAAGCCCCGCGGGTTGGATAGTCTCCTCGAATTCGTGATACCCCCAACAATCAAGAACTATTACGCATTCGTCGAAGAAATGGTCATCCAACGCTTAAAGGAGCAGCGAAAACGCGAGACAGAAAAGACGCCAATCGAGAGAGAAGACATGCTCCACTTCCTGTGTAGTGCCAAAGACCCCGACACCGGTGCGCCAGCCTTTGGCCGAAAGGAACTTCTGGCAGAAGCCAATCTGCTAATCATGGCTGGCTCGGATACGACATCAATCACGATAAGCAGCTTATTCTTCTACCTCACGCATAATCGACGCGCATTTCTAAAGTTGGTCAAGGAGATCAGAGAGATGTTCAAGGATGTTGAAGATATCGTGCATGGGCCCAGATTATTGACCGACTGCAAGTACTTGCGAGCTTGTATCGACGAGACGTTGCGTCTCTCACCGGCAGGTCCGAGCGAGTTGCCAAGAGATGTGTTACCTGGCGGCACGACCATCAACGGAGAGCATTATCCAGCCGGCGTTGTTGTCGGTACACCCAATTGGGCCATGGGACGAAATGAAGAGCACTACGGGGACGCATATACATTCAGACCCGAGCGATGGATTGTATCGGATGAGCTAGAGTCGTTGAATCCTGATGAGGACGTGCGCAGGCTGAGACGCGGGCTTCATACCTTCCTCAAGGGACCTGGAGATTGTGTGGGCCAAAAGTTGGCCATGTTGCAGATGTCAATTGTGATTGCCAGGACGCTATGGCGTATGGACCTGAGACTAGCTCCGGGTAAGGATGTGGGTGCGGGAAATGCGAAGCTAGGATGGGGTCAACGGGATCCACGACAGTACGTCTTAGGCGACGCTTACATCGCCTTGCATCAGGGTCCCGTGGTGCAGGTCAGAGCACGACAGGACTGAGCCATGCGCGGTGATTTACTTGGGGAAGCAGCATAGCCCGCACGAAATATAACGTGCGTTGCACGCACCCACAATGCGGGCATTACGATTCAGCGTGGCAATATTGTGGCTGTCAAGTGCAGGGATCCAGTGCTAACCCATGGTACGCTCGTGTTCTACCTAGGTATGTACCGGAGTGGGGTAACAGATACTCCGATTAGACCATGATCTTTATTTGACGTGCGTTTTTCTTATTAAGTATGCATATGTCTTTATTTAGATACTGTGAATCAGAGGCCTTCAGTTTCTAGTAATGTGCATTAGAAACATGCTGACAACAGGCTATGAGCTGCATCGCTGCACCTGGGGAGCACCAATAAGCAACACGAGATGGACAGTGAGGCAGCACAAATGGGATGCTGGATTTCGTGTGTACAGAGCTTCGGATTTTACGAGTGCTGGCAATCGTGGTCTGGGCCTTGCGTCGTGCATTCGATTATCCCAACTTGTTTAGTCCCCACTCGTCACCTGCATCTCTACGCCTTTGTAATAGTATACTTCCTGCCGCGTACACTATGCATCGACCAGTCGTATTTCGGCCGTGCGTTCTACCTCGCTTGAGCTGCTTCTTCAGCCTCAACCTGCAGGGTATCCTCGGAAACTGTCCTGTGTTGGACCATCGTCCCAGGCGGATACTGTACAGTCGGGCCTACATGCGGTGCAGCTGCTTCGGAGCGACCCGCAAGGAGAGAGGAAACCATCGGAGCGACCCGCATGTAGAGAGGAAACCAGGCACGGCCTGGTACGATTAGTGGTCTCTCCACATTTTTCCGCTTGCAGTTCTTGGCGCAAATCGCGCACCTGCACTTATTTACTCTTCACCTCGTGTCTTTCCTCTCATTCTCCTTCACCACAGCCTGCCATGTTGCTCCTCCTCATTGCCTCCGCTCTCGCGGCCACCCAGACCCTGGCGTACGAGCAAACCCTCGGTTTCAACAGCGCTCCTATAGTCGAAACACGCTCTCTTGACCAAATCTACCATGCTGCGTTGGCCGAAGGCGGCGTCGTAACTATGTGGCTCGGTGGCGACGAGAAAGGCGACGAAGACGCCGTCAAGAAAGAATTTGAAGGAAAGTTTCCTGGAATGACGCTTAATCTCACTACCGATCTGTCAAAGTATCACAACGGCAGGTTTGACGAGCAGTTGGCCGCGGGGCACGTGTATGTCGATAGCATTGCGTTTCAAACCGTGCACGATTTTCCTAGGTGGGAGCAGCAGGGTGCATTGTTGCACTATGCGCCAATTGGTTTTGATAAGATATACCCGCCGATGAGGGATGTGCGCGCGGCGTACTATGGTATCCTGACGGTGGGGTGGGCGGGCAAGTGGAATACCGACAAATTGCCTGGTATTGCGGCGCCGATTGAGTGGGAGGATTGGTTACGTCCAGAGTTCAAGAATAAGCTTGTTCTGACGTATCCTAATGACGACGACGCGGTGCTATATGCTTTCGATCTTATGTACAGCTTCCGTTCCTCTCTATACTCTCAAATAAGAGTCAGCTAACGTCCAGTATCTAGTATGCAACAGTACGGCAAGTCGTGGTTCGAACGCCTGCTCCAGCAGAATCCGCGATGGGTCAGAGGTACCCGCACACCTGATACCGTCATGCAAGCCAGCAACAGTTCTTGGGCTGCCTCATTCACGTCCGATGGTTTATTCCCAACGTCAAACATCAACGTCAGCCACCCCGTCCAGGGCTCCTTTGTGACCTGGTTCCAACTCGCTGCTATCCCCAAGGACGCGCCTCACCCTGAGGGAGCCAAGTTGCTCCATAACTACATGCTTACCAAAGAGTGGCAGGCAACTCGCGGTTCTTGGCCTGTTCGGAGCGATGTTGAGGCTCCAACTGGCTACCCTCCCATCTTCGAAATGCCTGGCACGAATATTACTTACTTTCGCGAGTGGATGTCTGACCGGGCTAAGGTTGAGAGGCTGAGGACTTGGTTTGAGGACAAGCTTGGTTCGGCGCAGGGACTTAGTCCGCTTATTGATGGAATCTAAGAACCTCCAATAAGTGTAACTACGTAACTAGAATTACATAACATCTTGTCTCGCTCTCTCACCCAATAATTTCTACTTTCACGCCTTTGTAATGGTGAATTTTCCGCCTACACTCGTCTTCAGCGGACCCGTGTACGCCTTTCCATCAACTTTGAACGCAGCACCACCCTCAACCCTCAACGCCAATTCACCGCCACTTCTAGCAGTGACTGTCGCTTGTGTCATCGAGCCTCCAGTCCAATCAATGTCAACCACAAAATCACCTCTCGCAATAAGGCCTTTCACACTACCCGTCGATACCGCTGACTTGGGTAATGCGGGCAAAATATGCACGACCGAGTGACTCTGCAACAGCATCTCTGCGATAGCGGAGGTAAAGCCAAAGTTTCCGTCGATCTGGAACCATCTATTCTCTCCGGAGTTCCACAGATTGTCCAGCGGGTAGGTTTGCAGAAAAGAAACAGCATTGGACCAGACGCTTGCGCCATCGAAGAGTCGTGCGTAGAGGTTCATGGCCCACACGCGCGACCACCCCGTACTTCCAGACCCAGCGCGCATGCGATTGTCCAACGCAACCTTGGACGCCTGCGCCAACTTGTCGGATACGAGTGGTGTCATTTGAGAGCCGGGGAAAAGCCCGAAAAGGTGGCTGAAGTGTCGGTGCGCCGGCTCACCTTCCTTGTACTCGTTGCGCCACTCGAGAAGTTGGCCTTTCGAGCCAATTTGCGGTGCTTTGATCTTTGACAAATAATCTTTGGCCTTGGATACGGTGGTGTCATTTATGCCCAAGACGTGACCAGCGCTCATAATATTGTTGAACAATTCCCAGAGAAGCTCGTTGTCCATTGCGGGGGCGATGTCGACACCCTCGGTCTTTCCTGCGGTGCGCATGTTCGACGGAACGACGAAAGTGTTCTCGGGTGACAGCGATGGACCGGTCACATAGCTACCGTTGTACATGAAAAGGTGGCAGAAGTAGAAATTCGCGGCATCTTTCAACACTGGCCAAGCGCGGTTCTGGAGGAAGGCTTTGTCCTGTGTGAAACGGTAGTGCTCCATGAGATGCTGTGATAACCATGCTCCTCCCATGGGCCACACCGTATACGGCGTACCCTTGTCGACTGGAGCCGCATCGCCCCACAGGTCTGTGTTGTGATGTACAACGAATCCATCGGTACAGCCGTACATCTTCTTCGCCATAGCGCTACCCCGTGTGCGGGTCATGTCTACGAGATCGAACAGCGGCTTGTGGGTTTCTTCCAAGTTAGTGGTAAGGGCGTGCCAGTAGTTCATCTCGGTGTTGATGTTCACGGTATATTTGCTTTGCCATGGAGGGTCGTAGTTGTCATTCCAGATACCCTGGAGATTGGCGGGCAAGGATCGATCGCCAGTGTCGCGTGAAGATGCAAGAAGCAGATGGCGACCGTAATTGAAGTACAGAGTGACCAGTTCAGGATCTGCGCTGGCGTTCTTCTTGTAGTTTGAGAGGCGAGAAGAGATGGGCTGTGTGCCAGCAGAGCCGGATGAACCAAGGTTGATGCTGACGCGGGACAGTATTCCCTCCGCATCTTTCACAGCAGCAGTCTTCACGGCGTTATAGCCAGCTTTGACCGCGTTGTCGAGTTTCTTCTTTAACTCTGCTTCCCATGCGCTCGCACTTACATAACGGTAGGACGTCTCCGCGTCGAAAAATATGTCTACTGTCGTGGCTCCCTTGACTGACATTGTCTTTCCATTGACAGAAATAGACCCTGCATTGAATGAGTGTTGAACTTTTGGCGAGTGGACGGGCAGAGCAAACCTGTGTCACTGACAATCCTTGCTTCTGCGGTGAACGGAATACCGCCATTCGCCTTCAGCGTGATCGCATTAATGTTGCCAGAAGATGACGCTGCGTTCGAAGCTACATTCTGGCTCCTTGCGAGCGCAATGTCAACATTCAGCTTCCCAAATTGATTCGCCGTCATCCTAAAAGCAAGAACACCTGCCGGATAGCTCGCTACATACTCGCGCCTAACTCTCGTTAGATGCATTGCTTTTATGAGGCTGCACGAACTCACGTATAGTTCACTCCGCCAAGGGTATAGGTGGTCATCGCTGTGCCCTGCCGAGTGTTTAGGACCCTTGTGTAGCCGCCCAGTGTACCAGTGTGACCAAAGTCAATAGTCATATCCACTGTTGGATGGTACTGTTTCGGACTCTGTGGGTTGCCAGCCATGGCATCAAGGGTCTGTTGTCCGGCACTTGACATGTCGCCATCCATCAACTTCTGTCGAATTGACGATAGTGCGCTCAGCGACTGCGAGTTGCCACGATCCTGCCACTGCCCGCTCCATACTGAGTTTTCGTTGAGTGTAATCTTCTCCAATGCGGTGCCGTATGCGGCTGCAGCAACGCGACCATTGCCGATAGGCAACGATGAAGACAAACTGCTCCCTGGAGTGTTGAAGTAGAGGTATCGAGATGGGTCCCATTGCGCTTGTGCTAGAGGCGCGATGAGGAAGGAGGTGGCGTAGTTATACACGCGCATCTTGAACGCAATTTCGTGTCGTGGTCGTGACGAGGCAGTAGTCGCATAGTCATGATATATGACATTTTCCGGATCGCGATTCGCAGTTGGATATGGTGTGAATACAGTGCTACTGAGGGGTATGTGAGATATTCCTCCAGTCGGGGTCCAAGGTGCGCCGCGCGAACATTTCCTGGTTAATTAAACTCGGCTAAACCGCTCGTGTAGCTCTCAGTATGCAGGTACGATCTTACGCCTATATTAAGGCTAAACCCCAAATCTCATGCTTGCTGAGGAACAATGCGACGCATCAATGTGACTCGCATAAAACGAGTCGCTGTTCCAATTGTTATGGTTAGATTATCCCCGTTGCTTACACATTTCGTTCTACACCCCAGATAGCTTTCTATAAGTTTAAGAAAAGATAAACAGAGAGTTGGGCTGTAGATTGCTTACATTGTTAGTGTCTAAGTAAAGGATTATTACAGCTGGCGATGCGATATGTCGCTATCTATCTTGATCTGCTAGATCCCTGATCTCCAAGCTGTTAAAGCTGCTTTTTAGAATATATTGAGAAAGGCGACTGTTGGTAGGCCTTGTACGATCGTACTGGTGAATAACAACAACGAGGTTCTTCTGGTGACTAGTATTCTGATCACTACGAATGTGGAGGCTACGAAGGTATACATAACCTCAGATCCGCGCGGGGTCATCGGATCCGCGTTGGACCGAAGTAGGATCGAGGTGGTACATTGGGCCTCGTTGGGCGACACAACGTGTGTGTGTGCCCACCCTTCGTGTGTATACCGACAGCGACGGAGTTTACTTAGTTCTGTGGAAAGAACCTGTAGCAACAAATCATCGGGACGATGATCGAATCTTCTTAACTATAAATTCTCAGTACTTAGATTGCTTGACTTGGAAAATCCCGGAGATGCTGTCGAAGATATGCTGTTAATCCTCTTCTGCGTCTCAAGAGTGCAAAAGGCGGCTGTATGTGGTATAAATCAATCCGTTCCAGATTTCGCTTTTTATGAGCCCCGTCCAAGAGAGGTTCGACAAACTCTATTGCGCCTAGGTAGTCGGATGCATCCTTCTTCCTAAAGAAGAGGCTTGTATCCGAAGTTAATAGAGCTGTTGTTTATGTCTATTAACCTAAATTATTGTAAGATATTTGCTCATACGGAAAGGACGATAAGTTGGTAACGGTAGTAATGAAGTTGATGTGGGGCTCTGTAAACCGCTTACAAGTTGGACCGGACTGCAAGGCTATCGTTCTAGGCAGCAACATCTCACTATTTCGAAATTGGCTTCGAAAATGTACAAGCGCCCATCCAAAGTGCAGTCATGTTCCAGCGAACGGAACTCCAGTGCTACGTCTCATCGATGTAACGAGCATGTGTCTGGTCATAGCTGATGGTAGTGGTAGCGGAGACGAAACAGCTATATAACTAGCATTGAGTTATATGTGGGGCAAAGGTTCAAAAGACCATCAAATGACAGCGGCGAATCTACAAGCTTACTACCGCCCTGGAGGACTCTCGAACGTTCCTAGAACCATTGCGGATGCCATCTAAATGACGCGCAAGTTGGAGCAAAGATATCTCTGGGCCGACGCGCTCTGCATCACCTCAGACGATACTGCCGACATGGCGATCCAGATACCGGCAATGACAAGCATTTATGGCTGTACACATCTTACGGTAGTGGCAGCTACGGGGCATGATGCAGACAGCGGTCTTCCTGGACTCAATGTTCTGCGGCCAGAGGACAAGGTGATCAATATCGCAGGCCGCCACATTATGTACTTCAAGATAACGCCATTGAGACAAACGAAATGGGCAACTCGAGACTGGACTTTCCAGGAGCTGCTTCTGTCTCCTCGGTCTTTAGTTTTTCTCAATGACCAGATAATATGGCTATGCAAAGGCGTAGAATGGCGCGATAGGTGGGACTTTGAACATCCAAATTTGACGTACAAAAGCCACGACGGAACACCAGATCAGTCCAGAATGTTGACGTTAGATGCCTACTCCGGTCTCATCTCCCAGTACACGATGCGGGAGCTGACGTTTGAGAGCGACATTGTCAATGCCTTCAAAGGAGTCATGGGGGCGATACCGGAAGAGTTTTTCTGGGGAATACCTTGCTCCAGATTCGGCAAATATCTCATGTGGCGTACTTTTAGACCTTTGGGCGGCCGGGCCAGAAGGCAAATGGGGGGCAAAATGATCATGAATGAGAGGCGAGATTCTCGATCCCAAATACCGAGCTGGTCGTGGCTTGCCTGGAGAGGTCTTGTCATATTGGCGCCGACGATCCTGTCGCTCGTATCTGTCTTCCGATGGCGAAATGGGCAGCTGAAGCAGCTCTGTGCTCCCGGAATTCTATCGCTTCCCACCCATCAACAATCGCCAGCTCCCTCTTCGATGCATCACATAGGGCCTCCTCACGTTTTCTTGGATGATGAGTTGGGATGGACGGTTGGTCTCGATGACTTACCCGAGGGCATTGTTCTGCCTGAGGACCATATTGTATTTTGGGCGTGGGTCATACCGAATCGGACTGGAAGACAGGATGAACAAGCTATTATCGGTTATGATCCCCGTGATTTCAGGATGGGTAGAACTAAAGGCTTCTTCTGGACCTTGGAAATTATACGGAACCATCATGTTGCGCAGCGAGTTGCGTCGGACAGATTTGAGATCAAAGACAGCTCTTTGGCAGGGGCGGTGAAGAAGCTGATCATCTTGGAATGATTATCTCTCAATGAGTATACACAATCGACTCTTTCGGCAACTGCATATCTCCTGATATGCTGAGCCAGCTATAGGTGCGGAGATGATCAGAGAAATTGAGTTGATGGATAGACGTGTCATACATTGGAGTCGTGTATCATGCCGAATGTCTATTTGCTCCTCTTGTAAATCTTCTTGAGGAACGCCTCGAAGACCTCCTTCTTCAGTCCCTCGGACTCATCCACCTTCTCGATCTTGGAGCGGATGTCCGAAACGCGCTCCTCCTCCCACTGTTCGTAGAACTCGGCCAACTTGAGCTCGTGGTATAGCTCCTTCACCTTGGCTTCCTTCTGCGAATCCTTCTGGCCGTAGTTCTCCTCAAGAACCTTGCGCTGTTCAGGGGTGACCTTTTTCAATGCCTGGTTGATCAGCCACGAGCACTTGTTGTCTTGGATGTCAGTGCCGATCTTGCCGAGAACCTTGGGGTCCGCGAAGGCATCGAGGTAGTCATCCTGTGCCTGAAAGTACTCGCCCATGGGGATGAGGATGTCGTGGGCAGTCTGAAGGTTCTTCGGCGTCGCAGCACCGACGTAGTACAGCGCAAGAGCAACAGGGAGGTAGAAGGAGTAGTAGGCCGTCTTGTAGATGACGATGAAGCTGAACTTGTCCAGGCTGAAGTTGTCGAGGTTGACGTTGTCCTCAGGGGCGGTAATCAAGTCGCACAGCTGGCCGCACTCGGTTTGGAAAGTGACCTCGTGGAATAGCTCAACCATGTCGATGTAGCTCTTCTCTTGGCGGAAATACTTCTTGAGAAGCAGGTAGATGGCGGCTTCCAGCATGAAGGCGTCGTTGATGGCGATCATGCCGACCTTGGGTGCCAGGTACCAGCATGGGCTACCACGGCGGGTCTTGGATGAGTCCATGATGTCGTCGGAGACGAGGAAGAAGGCCTGGAGCAGCTCGATCATCCATCCTAGCAGTGCTGGGCGAAAGTACTCCTCGGATGCTGGGTCGAGCGTCTTGTTGGTGAGGATGGCAGCCGTGTCAATGACTGACATTCCACGGTTGCATTTTCCTCCTACGGTATTGTAGTCGAGCGACTATAGCGGGACGTGAGCGTGTTGGTGTAAGGGTGGCCCTGTGGGGTGCGACGTACCTTTGTGAACCAATCAAGAGACTGCTGGGGCAGCTTGTACTGCTGACAGTGAGCCTGCAGGTCAGCCCTTATGCGCGGCCAGACGCTTTCGAATTCTTGCAGCGTGGTCGGCATCTTGAATGGAATGGTTCTGTGGTAGTCAGAGCAAGCCGTGCCGCAGCAATTGATATGCAGGGACGAAGAGGGGTCTTGTAAACAGACCAGGCGGTGAAAGAAGTAATTTCCGCGGCGAAGGGGTCTGTGCGCGGATTGTTTGTGCCCCACAGTCCAGCGCGAGGAAGGCAGCCAAGCAACAGCGCGCGCGTGAAGCTATACGACTAGACGATATCGTGCACTGTCTCTTAAAAAAGCCGACTCAATGCGATAGCCGCACGTGATTCCAGGCGAGACGTCGACATGAGCTCCCTCTCTCCGGCCGACGAGGCGCAATTGAAGGCACAGCTGCAAGACGCGGTTGTCGCGTGCACCGAGCGCTGCCTGTACCACTCGGCGAAATGGTGCGTCCATGACGATGACGGAGCAATTGATGTAGCTGGGCTGGTGCTGAATGCTGATGTTGACAAGGGCTGCAGAACTGCTAAACTCGCTGCCGGCCTCTGAGGATAACGCCTCCGATACTGACGTCGACTCACCCATGTCAGAGGCCCTCCCACCACACACGCCAAACCCCGCCCCCAAAGACGCCATTGAACAGCGGCTAGAGGCCCGAGAGGCGCACAAATATCTGCTCGCGAAGACGTACTTTGACTGCCGTGAGTACGATCGATGCGCTGCCGTCTTCCTCCCTGGCCCACTTCCCAAGGCCTACGCCCACGCAACACCAACATCGCCCCTCGCAAAGAACAAGCATGCCGCGAAGGGTAAGGCGAAGACGGGCACCCCCACCAAGACCAAGTTCCAGTCTGAATCAGTCGCCGGACTGAGCCAGAAGTCGCTCTTCCTCGCCCTCTACGCCAAGTACATCGCTGGTGAGAAGCGCATGAACGAGGACAGCGAGATGATACTGGGCCCGCAGGACGGTGGGGTCACGCTGAACAAGGAACTGCCTGGTATATCGGCGATACTGGAGGAATGGTTCAAGGCATTATCCGCCAGCGGACGTCAACCTCAGGGCTGGCTGGAGTACCTCTACGGCATCGTGCTCGCAAAGGGCAAGAACGAGAAGCTGGCAAAAGACTTCCTCATTCAGAGCATACACCAATGCACGTTCAACTGGGGCGCGTGGCAGGAGTTGATGGCTCTTCTGCACACAATTGAGGACCTCGGCGAGGTAGTTCCGCTGCTGCCCCAGAATCTTATGGCCTTCATCTTCCACGTCCACGCCTCACAAGAGCTGTACGCCGTCACCGACTCGGCCCACACGCAGCTGTCACAGATTTTGTCCATCTTCCCAGATTCGGCGTTCCTCAAGACGCAGCGTGCTCTGCTACACTACCACAACAAGGACTTCGACGATGCCGAGCAAATATTCTCCGACCTGCTCATCTCCGATCCGCACCGCGTCGACCATCTCGACAATTATTCCAACATCCTCTATGTCATGGGAATGCGGCCGAAGCTTGCATTCCTGGCCCAACTCGCGACGTCGACTGACAAATTCCGACCCGAAACGTGCTGTGTTGTTGGCAACTACTACTCGCTCAAGTCGGAGCACGAAAAGGCCGTCATGTACTTTCGCCGAGCCTTGACGCTGGATCGCACATTCCTCTCTGCCTGGACGCTGATGGGCCACGAGTTTGTCGAGATGAAGAACACACATGCTGCCATCGAATCGTACCGGCGGGCCGTCGACGTGAACCGCAGAGACTATCGCGCATGGTACGGACTTGGCCAAACATACGAGGTCATGGAGATGCATTCATACGCCCTCTTCTACCATCAGCGCGCAGCTGCTCTCCGACCATACGACCCCAAGCTCTGGATGGCTGTTGGACAGTGCTTTGGCAAGGTAGGCAAGAACATGAACGGCATTCGGGCATACAAGCGTGCACTGGTAGCAGGCTCCTATTACGACCATGGCGTAGGTTCATCTTTTGGCAGCGGTGAAGTCTCCGGTCTTGGCGGCGGCGTCCTCGATCCAGAAGTGCTGTACCAAATCGCGCTACTCTACGAGCGCATACATAACATGACCGAATGCGCGTCGTACATGGAGCTCGTTCTTGCGCAGGAAGACGGCCCGGAGTACGACGATGTTGGCTCTGAGGGTACTGGTGGTGTTGGGGTGACAGCGACCACAAGCAAAGCTAGGCTGTGGCTTGCAAGATGGGAATACATGCGTGGCATGTATCAGCGAGCCATGGATTTGGCAAACGAATTGTGCCAGGACGGCGTGGAAGTGGAAGATGCAAAAGCGCTTGTAAGAGATATCAGGGCGAGGCAAGACAGTCAGCGAGGTGATGCGGGGGCTTGATTAGCCGCGAAGTAACATAGGCGTAAAGGTATGATACCCAAGAGAGTGTTGGCTCCTACATGTCGACGTTCCACTTTCCATTTCACAAACTCACTTGAATCCCTCGTCTCGCACTTCACGAAGCAGTAGTGACGATCTCAACACTGGCCACGAATAAGCTGTTATGGAATATTCACGAATACAAACCTTCTTCTACGTTTACGCTCCGTAAGCTGCTCAACAACTTCCCCTTTCGTACTCAGCAACACTTCTTCTAAGGAAAATAAACAAACGGCGCTTGGGATCGATTCTCCCAAGCTCTCTACACACATCGACCGACATGCCACAACATCCCTGGCCGATAGCATTTATCGAGTCCCTCTCCAACTTTCAATGTATGGATGCCTACGACGAAATCTGCGATGAACTAGGGTCATTCATGATGGCCGCGACACGCGAGAGAGCCCTTTGCCTAACCCTTCAGCGCCTTACTATTTATGGCGGGCGAAGACGCATTGTATGGCGACGCACTCTCCTACCATATGTATCTGTCTACTTAGGAGGACTTCCTCCGCTTATCATTGAGCCGCCTCCCCGTCAAGTAGTTTTAGTAGGTCAAGGTGCTCCACAACAGCTTCAGATCCAGGGGCAAGCGCCGCAGCAGCAGGTCGTGAACTATCAACAAGCAGCAGCACCCATTCAGCCATCACCACCGAAGCAGTTGACGGCTCCTCCGCAGCAGCCACAGCGTGTCAATTATCAACAGGCACCTGCATCCATTCAGCCACCTCTAGTGAAGCTAAAGCCGAATTATATACAGGCTCCCGCTCCGAATCAGCCACCACCTCAACGACCGCAGCCTAATTATCAACAAGCTCCGGCTCTTGTGCAAGCACCACCACCACAGCCACAGGTTAATTATCAGCAGCCTCCTGCTCCGATTCAAGCACGGCCAAATTATCGACAAGCTCCGCCACCTCCGCATCAGATCAATTATCATCCGGGCCCCCTTCAAAACCAGCCACCACCGCAAACACCACAGTCCAACTACCAGCAAGTCCAAGCACCACGTCAGCCCGGATATGTCCAGCATCCACCCAACATGCAGTCTCCGCCAGGACAATGTGGTCAGCTCCAGATTGCTGGGTCTGGCCCATTCGCCACCGGCTCGAACATCCCCGAGAGCGAGCGCATCGCCGCCGAGAATAAGATCAAGGCCGAGGCCCTGAAGACCGCAGCCGAGCAGCAAAGGAAGCGAGATGCAGACGCCAAGGCCGCTGAATCCAAGCGACAACAAGAACGTATCAAACAGCGAATAAAGGACGAAGCAGTCCGCAAAGCCGAGCGAGAGAGACGCGAGAAGGAAGTCGAGGAGCAAGGCAAGATCGACAAGGAGTTACTTCGCCGGCAAGAGCTGGAGGCTGAGGAAATGAAATCGAGGGAACAGGAGGATAAAAGGGCGCGTGAGGCGTGGGAAACTCAGCAGAAAGCGGACCGTGAGCTCCAACGCATCAAAGCCAAAAGCCCCAGCCCGAAGCCACGAGAGTGGAGGATTCGCGAGAGATCGTACAATCGGGATGCATCCAGCTCTCCCGAAAGAACTTACACTCGCACCATTCGCGACAAGTCCACCACTCGCGACAAATCCACCGCCCGCAATCAAGCGCGCTCCTCTCGCCCGCCTCCTCCTCCTCCTCATCCCCCTCCCCCCAAGCCTTCATCTACCCCCTCCTCCACTTCATTCAATCCCTACCACGCCCTGTCCCTATCCTACAATGACCGCCCCACCGTCGCCGAAATCAAAGACGCATACCACCGCATGTCGCTCAAATACCACCCCGACCGCAACCCCGGGTCCGAAGGGGAGTCGCGCATGGTAGACGTGAATCGCGCCAAGGAGATACTCATGTCAGGCGAGGACAGGAGGTTGGCGTATGACGAAGGGGGGTGTGTGTACACTTGGCAGTTCGACAAGTGGATGGCGCGGAGGAGTGCAGTCGTTGGGTTCGAGGAGAGGCGGAAGGACCGAGATGAGGAGAAGAGGCGGTCTAGGCGTCGGAGCAGTTCGCGCCAACGGTCGGGGGACAGGGACAGGGACAGGGCAAAGTCGAGGTCAAGGGAGCGCAGTCACAAATGACGAGGTAACAATTAGGTAGTCCGCAATGTGGCCAAGTAGGGCTGAATTCAGAAATATATCCTGAATTAGATCTCCCAAGATTCCGTTTGAGTTGGTATGTCGGTGTGCAGGTCCAAGTATAGTGACTTGCTCGTCTTCAACTTTGCCCAGTAAGGCTGAGCTAGCGCGCGTCCACCTCTAAACTTAGAAGTCGAGTCGATCAGATCTGCCATCCAAGATCCTCCAAGATCCTCCAAGATCCAATTCTCCGAGTGCCCAGATTCATCGTGATAGGAAAGTCTAACGGTTGCGACCAAGACGCTAGCTAAGAAATGGCAGCTTACACTCGTGACGTCGCGGTCGAGGTGGCGCAGCAGCCTTTTTTACCAAGAGAAGATAAGCAATGGGGTAAGTAGACTACTTTTCTGGGGATTGTGTAAGACGCGTAAGCGAATAAGGCCGGCTTGTGTAGTCTGAGGAATGAGATGTGATTGGATGCTTTTTAGTAATTTGCGACGGTTCGGGATGGATGTCGCACGTCGATGTAGAGCTGCCTAGTACTCCTGAACCTATGCGAGTATGTTGAATTCCGACAAGTGGTGATGTCTTGCGCATTGTGTTCGGCCGTAATTGTCGAAGGGCTGACTGTGTATAACATTGGCTTACTAGAGACGCGCCGAACGGTCAAGATGTCGGAAAGCAGCTTGTGTGTACTCGCCTGCTCGGTCAAACATGTTATCGTGAGACTTTATTGAAATGAAATTAGCTTACAATAAATGCGCCGAATGGTCAAGATGTCAGAAAATGAGATGTGCTCGATTCTCGCCTGGTCGGTCGATTACATCATCACGAGGCTGAGTGTAGATGGGATTAACTTACGAGAGATGCGCCGATCGATGGTCAAGATGTCGGAGGGCAGGGTGTACTCGTATGGTCGGTCAGACGTGTTCTCTTGAGGCTGAGTGTGTGTAAGATTGGCTTACGGTAGATGCGCCGCATGATCAAGAGACAGGAAGCAGAGTCGTGGTCGCTAGAGGCTTGGAGAGGGACTTCGTCAGATCGTCAAGGAACAGTCGATGTCTTGGGAGATCAGAGTCGCGCCGATAAAAACGCGGTCAAACAGTGTGTCGTGGTGATTGTCTTGGGCTCAAACGTTGTGACCAACAGGCGTCACCAAGAACAGGACGGATCTTGGAAAGTCATGGATGTGCTGTAGCGCCAACAAAAAGTCGGTCAAAATGAGTGTGTTGGGTGTCTTGTTCAGGGACATCATCGGGGTGACTAGCATCACCAAGAAGAGGAGAAATCTTGGACGATCATGGCTGTGTTGGGATGACGAAAGGCGGTGGAATGGGATGCATTGATTTAAATTGGAACGTTGAATGTTATTTGGATGGAAGTGTGGTATCTAATACAAAGCGGACGGACTCTGGGAGTCGCAAAATGATGATGCTAATAATGACAATGAGGTGCGCGGGCACCTGAAGATCGAGGTCGTGATTCGTGATGGATGACTTTTATGTTGCTGTTTGAGGGTCAGCTATGTACTTGCAAGTGATCGCAATTTCAGCTTACCTTAAGTCGTATCTTTGTGACGGCGATCGTTTAGGCGGAGGAGCAAGTGCAGCCCTTCCTCTTCTCAATGTCCGTGGAAGGCCAACCCACACAAATGCGGTTGCCGCAGTTGGTGCCACTGACACCGCAGTTGTCCCTGGAGCAGGGCCCATTGTAGCCTTGGGGTAAAGGGTCTGGCATCGCAGTGACGATGCTGGCAAGGAGTGTTGCGACGATGATGGAGAAACGCATTGTGATTGTTTAGGGTGTGACGATGTAAAGCTATGGAGCTGTGAAGGTGTGAAAATGTGAAGATATGAAGATGCGAAGATGTGAAGACGTGAAGATTTGGAGATGGGAGTGTGAGAGTTGCTGTGTTGTGAACGGAGACAGAGTAGTCGCGAAGAGGACCCTTTATATGCATTCTCAACGGCACTGTGTAACATTGACAGGTGCCATTCATCTGCGAGCCACAGCCCAATGCAATGACCGCATCCAAAGCGGAAACATAGACTTGGATCCCCTGTGAACAAGGGTGCCACCCAAGCATTAGCCTAGGGACTAGAGAGACTGACAAGACGGGATTTGCGCAGGCCTATTTGTGTTCTGCCTCGTTATGACGCAGCTTCCGTCGCTGACGGGCGGAGTGTTTGGCCGCGGAAGGAACGTGCGGTGCCAAATATGGTGTTTCTCTTGTTGGCGACTCTGCGGCCGAAACATCATGGCGACGTTTGGTCGGTGGATCTGGTCGGGCTTTGGAATGTTTGTGAGGCTCCATGTTTTCATTGCCGTGTGCCATGCCCTTGGCTTCTTGGCGAATGTGAGAAACTTAGACGGTCCGAAACACCTCGTCACTAACATGAAGATCATGCAGCGATCCAGTACGTTTTGGAATCTTGGGGCCCATGTGGAGTCGACACGAATCTGACACTGACAAAGACGAGGCGCAGAGCGGAAAGGAGAGTCAGGTAGAGGGGTGGAAAAAAGGAAATCGCCAAGAGAAGACCGCAAAGGGGCGCAATTGTACGTACATATGCACGCAATATACGTGGCTGTGTGAATGACGATCACGAGTAGATTAGTTGGCAGGTGGTACAGGCGGTCACCCAAGGTTGTTGGCATTTATCCTGCGTCAGGCACGGGGGAAACACGGAAAGAGATATGGTCGTCTTCCGTGTCGACCAAAGTGCTGCCCGCATAGTGAGTGACATGGTACGGAAGAATAGTGGTTTGGGGTTCGGTTCGTTATGTCTCTATGCGGAGACACGAACATATTGTTGTGCGATGTATGCCGCTTCGTTTGTGCAGTCGATCCTGCCAATTGCAGTCAAAAAGCAGGAAATTGTCATTCGTGGGGTGGAGAGTCAGGATAAGTGAAGTTCGCTGGCCAGTCAGAATGGGCGGACCATGAGCGAAGGTCACTGGCCAATGGAAGGCGACGAAACATTCAGGTTTCAGCAGCTGGGGTGAAGGAGAGATGGTTGGCCAGTACCGAGCACAGGCGTCAACCAGCGCGTTAGGTCAGCGCGTCATTAACACCGACGCTAGTGGCCTATCTCCAGGCTGCCTTCACTCGCCGTTCCCCGCAATCATCATCGACTCCACGCGTGACCTGGCCAAATAACAACAAAACATGGCGAACAACAACGACGACAATTCGCGGCGCAATGGCGAACGCCCCGACGACAATCCGTTCATCGCATTTCGCCGCTTCGCCGATTCTCAAGTCTCTTCGCTGATGAACACCGTGTTTACGCTTCCCGCCACCATTGCCAACTACAACAACGTGCATCAGGCGCGCGAAGCCTGCCTTTTCAAGAGGGCAGACAAAGAGCAGTGCGAAAAGCTGCAGCAGATCGAGACTGAGATTGCCGACCTACGATATGAGGGGCGAGAGCTGTACCGCGTTGGCGACCTGCCGCAGGTGCTTAAGAAGAGCGAGGAGCTGATGAAGCTCGACCGCCATGCCGATGAGTTGAGGAAAGACATCATCGGAAAGAGCGACGAAGGCGAAGACTCGAGGGAGCTAGTGCACAGAGTGGCGAACAAGAAGGGCCAGGAGTGGGGATGGGACTGGAGCTGGGGTTTCCCGAAGCCTTTCGATGACGATTGCGATGTCTCCAATTCGACATCAGCATCTGGACACGGTCAGGCGCTCAAGTGTCTCCAACAATTCGAAAGAGAATCGAAGCGAATCTTCGGCGAAGACGCGTACGACGAGGCTATGGACGCTGCTTGGAGTGCGATGCAATCGAGTCCAATGATGCGCGGCCTAGCTAGCGACAAGGAGATGGAACTAATGCATGGATTGATATACCACAATCGCCCATACGCTCCACAGGCGCTGGAGTCGGATCACCAGATGCAGCAGGCTGGCGTCAACTGGCGGGACGCATATGAAGACCTTCTGCGTACGCAGGAGGAAGAGAACAGGGCCAAGGCACGTGAAAACCGTAGCAAGGCCATGAAGGATTATCGGAACCGAACATATCCAAAGCGGGTACCTTGGACAGACGGGGAACACGATGACGAACCCAGCTACGAGTACTCGCACGACCACGAAGACCAGCACGACGACCCTCCCACGCCGAAGACGAAGCAAGGGGGGATTTTTGAAGAGTGGTGCAAACATGCACCTGAACAGAGCGCATCCGACGAGCGGGATATCGCGAAGTTCTTGTCGGTAGAGCAGCGGGACAATAATCGATGGCTCGATACGCGCGGATCGGAATCTACCAATGACTGGTGCGATCCTGCTCAAGAACAGAGCGCTTCTGATAAGCGCGACATTCAGAAGTTCTTGGCAGATCAGCAACAGAACGGACGAGAGCTTGCTCTCAGAGAGTCACCAGAGACAACCGAGACTGAACTCGACGCATATGAGCAGTTGCTTGCGAAGCCGAAGGGTTTCGACTATGCGAAAGCGACATCGAGCAGCGAGACCAAACCATCAATACTCTCGACACTCACCACAACCGAACGAACCGTCGCGCCTGATGGCAGTGTAACGACCAAAGTGGTGCTGAAGAAGCGCTTCGCCGACGGTCGCGAAGAGAGCTCCGAGACTGTACATACACAGCGCGGGCAAGAGCCAGAGCCGTGGGCCACGAGACAGACACCTGAGGTCAGGAAGCATAACAACATCGATGAAGTACAGGGGAAGGAGAAAAAAAGTAGTGGCTGGTTCTGGTCAAGCTAGGTTTCTTTTTACGAGTGGTATGCCTGATGCTATCGGCACGAAGTTACATGATGTACCGTGACGGCGTTGGATTCTTGTAGGAGTTGTACACGGTTGAATGTTTGGCTGGTTGGCGTTTTGGATCACCCGAATCTGTTCATAACGGCTGCGCATACCCCTCTCAATATACTCTAGTTTCGTTCATCCGTGCCGTTGTGAGTGCAGCCACTGCCGAGACCTGTCAAAGTGAAGGCGTGGGGCAGGCGGCCCGGCACGAGCCCGAATTGTCGAACTCCGTCGCGCCACTACTCAGGCTAAGGCAGGCCAGCGATAAACCTCGATTTTTGGAAAACAACTTGACAGATTGTCTTCAACAGCTCAGAGAATGGAAACTGGAATTGTGGCACTTTTGCTGCCTGCGGGCATTACAGCTGTCGTCGCGTATGCGGTCTCCACGACCATCTACAATGTGTACTTCCACCCACTTGCGAAGTTCCCTGGTCCGCCAATGGCAGGGGTGACATTCTTCTGGAAAGCATATGTCGAATGTATCGCAAACCGATCCTTCTGCCACGAACTCGTCGAGCTGCATAAGCGATATGGTAACAAAGCTCAATGCACCGCAATCACGTGAGCTAACCTCCACAGGCGACGTCGTCCGCGTCGGACCAAACGAAGTACGTCATGCAAACAAGCATTCATGGCATGTGACTAACAATAACTCCGCAGCTACACTTCTCCAACCCCCAAGGCTACCACGACATCTACAACAACAAAAACCGCTGGGACAAAGAATCCCGCCTCTACAGATCCTTCAACGAAGACCGCTCCAGCTTCGGCTTCCTCAACTACGCCGAAGCCAAAGTGCGCAAAGACGTGCTGAACAAGTCCTTCTCCGCCACCGCCATCGAAAGCGTCGAAAGCCTCGTCATCGACAAAACCCGCGATCTCTGTGATGTGTTTGAGAAACGGGGGAAGGGCGCGGATTTACACTTTGCGTTCCGATGCATGGCGATGGACATGATCATGACGCTGTGCTTTGGGAAGTCAATTCACGCGGTTGAAGCAGAGGATTTCAGGGCGCCGATTGTGGTGGCGATGGATGCGTCGAGCCCGGTGTTTTTGAGGTTTAAGTACTCGGATTTGTTTAAGAATATGATTTTGAAGTGCCCGCCGGGGATTAGTAGGGTTGTTAGTCCGATGACGGCGGGGTTGGTGGATTTACAGGAGGTATGCTGAGAGGAGTGGAGTGGAGTGAAAATAGGTTTCTGATGGAAGTGCAGTTGTTGAGAAAGCAGATCAACGATCTTACCGATGATCCGGAGAAACTGAAGTTACTGCCGCATAATAACACGATCTACCATCGGCTTATGGATGCGGAAGCGTATCGCAACAAGACAGTCCCATCACCTGGCAGTCTGTATGAAGAAGCTCAAGCGCTGATGTTCGGCGGCGCGGACACGGTAGGCAATACGCTTATGATTGGGACGCATCGTCTTCTCAAACACCCCAAGGCGATGCAGAAACTGAAAGCAGAGTTAGTTCATGCCTGGCCTTCACTTGATGAGAGCGGGCCAGCGCTGCGTGTCCTCGAAAAGTTGCGGTATTTGAACGCTGTTATCAAGGAGTCGCTGCGGCTATCATCCGGTGTGGTATCTGGCTTGCTGCGCGTGGTCCCTCCAAGTGGCGCTACGATAGCAGGCGCCAATGTGCCTCCAGGTGTACGTGGGCATTTGTTTGGCTTGATTGAAGATACTAATAATTCGCAGACCATTGTGTCCTGCGGCAGCATATTTGTTCACTATAATGCGGGCATCTTCGCTGATCCGGACAAGTTCATACCAGAGCGCTGGCTTGAATCGTCTGAGTTGGATCACTGGCTCGTGGCTTTCTCGCGCGGTCCACGTGCATGCTTGGGGATAAAGTGAGTACTCTACGACTGTTTGATAGTCACGCTTTTGCTGACGTTCTGGTTTAGTCTTGCTTGGGCAGAATTGCGACTCGCGTTCGCACATGTATTTCGCAAGTTTGACATGACTCTGACGGAACCCATGTAAGTAGACCATTCGTGCCACTGATGGACCTCCCCTTACGATGATTAGGCCTGAACAGCTTCCTTTCCGCGACACTTTCTTGCCGTACTACTATGGTCAGCATCTGCGCGTGGATATGAAGCCTGCAACTGTATGAAAGCTGGCACGATGAGGACATGGACTTCTCTCGATACAGTAAGCATTCTATTACGTTAGGACGCGCCCCCAAAATTTGAAAACCAAGTGTTTTACCTGCGTGAGAGCGCGAACTCTGCCGCTGTCTTCCCTGAGCAAAGTTATCAGAAAAATTTGTCAAGGTCGCATATAGCGTACCTGTTCGATTTACCTCAAGCAATCTCTGCTCCTAGTCAAGCAATGCTCACTATACATTTCCACCTCCAATGGGACGAAACATGCTTATTAGCATCAAAGCACTCTATAGCCCTACAGCACTAGCAAAATCGAAGAAATATGTTTCTATTCTGAGGAAGGTATAGCTTACATACACAGAGCAGCGTATTAAACTTTTGCTTGATTCTATCGCGGCGTTGTGTTGCTGCTAATGAGCAGTACTGGTGCTGAACCTTGCAAGGTACCACCATCAAGTACCTTTAGGCAGCAGCGCGGGGTCGCCGTCAGACCATCGAGATTGTTTATTTCTCAACCATCTCTTGTCTCAATCTATTGCCTACTACAGTCGCCAATGACCCTGCCCGAATGAATTGCATAATCGAAAATCCGCTGTAGCATGGAGACGCGCAGTAATTCCTCACAGGGTACCGACGAGGAACAGCTTAAGAGCTTTATTTCCACTATTCGCATCATTGAAATGCTATGTCTTCCATGTCACGACCTTTTGGAAGAAGCTTGGCCCTCTCGAGACAGAGACATCCAATCAGGTCAGCTGAGCCCGTGTGGCTCTCTTAAACTTTTGTAACAGTAGACCCAGCATCTCTTCGCATCAAAAGCTCCACCAAAGATTCATGCTACGTATGCAATCGAATTTTTGCACGGCGGGAGGAGTTGTTCCCGCACGCTGAAGGACACGACATGACTTTGGATCCTCTCGATAACACCCTAGCGCTTGAACTTACCGTGTTGTTCGGCACGTATGACGGCCAAGCCTTTATTTTATTCGCTAGAAAGGCAAAAGATGCAGAGGACACAATTTTACATTTCTATGACCCTAAGTTGCACTTAGATCAACTGTGGATCAGTCCGACGCCCAAAGCTCTTCCAGCGCCTGAGAGCCCAAATTCTCTCGGAGATGGTACATCTATGAAAAGTTGTGGAGAAACAGTATCACAATGGATCCAATTCTGCTCGCGGTATCATTCTACGTGTAATCAATTTCGGCAGCCTGACTGGTACCCATCACGCCTACTGGACTTGGCGCAAAATTCTGGCGAAGATACTGAAAGGTCCATAAGCCTTATCGAAAATCGAGATGCGCCTCTTACTGGGCCTTACGTTACTCTCAGCCATTGCTGGGGAGGCGCAACTATCTGCAAATTGGAGAAAGATACTCTCGTACAGTTGAAGAGAGGTATGAATTTGGAACAGCTTCCCAAGACGTTCGTAGAGGCCATTGCGGTTGCAACATACCTTCGCATACGATACATCTGGATCGATTCCCTGACGATCGTCCAAGATGATGAAGAGGACTGGACGCGGGAGTCTTCAGCCATGGAGCAAGTGTACCAGAACTCATTTTGTAACATCGGCGCGACGGGATCAAACAATAGTCACGGAGGACTGTTCTTTGAGAGATAGCCAGACTTTCTGCTACCAAAACTTGTAGTCTTAGGCGGGCAGCAAATCGAAATCAAGTGGGATGATGACTGGAATAAATTGGTCCACAACCAGCCACTGATGCGACGAGCATGGGTTGTACAGGAACGATGGCTCTCGCCTCGCATGCTCCACTTCTGTCGCGACCAAGTTTACTGGGAGTGCAATACTGGCGCGGCTTCTGAAGTGTCGCCTGAACTAAGCGTCAAAAATACCCTAAAGCTTGAAGCTCTTCCCACCCAGTCAGACACAGCAATCGATCTGGCCAAGCGCTGGGGCTCGATGGTATACTTCTACTCGCGTGGTCATTTGACCTTTGCTAAAGATAGACTCGTGGCTTTCAGCGGAATGGCAAGGGCTATGCAGCACATCCTCAAAGATAGATATGTTGGGGGCCTCTGGGAAAAGGACTTCATATTCCATTTGACATGGCATACAGTATCATGGAATACCGCTACAACTAATCGACACAAGGAATACGTCGCCCCATCTTGGTCTTGGGTATCTATGGATTGTACGACTGCGTATCTGAGCTGGTGGAAATCCAAAAAGGACGAGGGTCAGGTCATTCGTGAACTCACAACAGTGTCAATAATACATCTCGAGCAAGTGGGAGCCGACCCGTTCGGGCAAATTACATCCGGCCATGTTTTTTTGACAGGTCCACTGGTGGAAGTCAGACTGAGCAACAAGCGCGATATCTACTACGACGGCCACAAACTTGCTGCATGGAGCGAACCTGATGTTTGGCCACGCGAAGACGGCGACGAAGACGGTATGAACTTGATATTTCTCGGACTGTATTCGGTCGCTGCTCCATTGTCATTGGAGGAGTACTTTGGAGCCGCTGGAATTTTGCTGCAGAAGGTTCCGGGAACAGCAGCGACGTTTTTGCGTGCGGGATTTTGTCAGATAATCGACTACAACAAACTTCCCAGTCTTTACTATGAAATTTCAGTCAGAGACGGAGGCCCATTCAGAAATTCGAGCAACTTCATGTTTAGATTGGTACGGCCAACGAGGATCGGCTCCTTGCCTGACGAATTCTTTGATCCTACACGCGGATATGCCATCAAAATCATCTAAATCTACAGGAAAAAGCGTGGTGATGCACGAGCATACTGCCCAACAGCCACATGAAGAAGTGCAGACGAGAAGAGTGCGTAAATCGATATCCCAGTAGCGTACATGTCCTCTCAAAACCACGAATGATTCTCAATACTTGCTCGCATCCATGCTGTATTAAAGACTCGGATTCTATCGCATCAGCGCCATCACTGTGCCGCTCACATCCAATAGGCGTCGTCATCGTTTTTTCTCTACATGATTATCTTCCATTAGCCAGAGCATAGCAAACATCACATCACACAAACAACGTGTCTGACACAACAGCACGGAAATGCTACCGAACAATTTCAGCAACAGCTGTAGCAGATCCGGCCAGCAATATGCATACGCAACCAGCGCCGCACTACCAACGCTACTCGCAACGATCGAAGTACCCCTCACAGAAATACCACCAACATACTCACTCCGATCGTCGTACACATCACATCACATCACGACCAAGCATCCAAACATTCTCATTCCCACCATCGTACATCACCGTTCTCAGCAAACACTTTGAACAAAACTTCACCATGTCGTTCCTCGGCATCACCAAAGTCCAATCTCCAGAAGCCAGTGTCCACCATCTCTAGTCCTAAAAGCATAACCTCAAATCTTACACCACGCAATCCACCCACCGAGCATGGATCCTAGATCCCACCCACTATTCTACCTCGACCGTCAACCGCACACCCGTAACTACGGCCGCTACATCACCGTCTTCTCCTTCCCATACCCGCATCGCGCCGACGCTGCATATCGCGCCCTGCGCACGGGGCTGGCGGCGACATTGAAGAAGTTTCCGTTCTTAGCAGACCTACTAGACTTGGACAAGGATGGGGAGTTGCCACTTCTTTACGACGACGGTGGTGAGAAAGATTGGATGGTCGAGGTAGGGCGGGTGATGAATGTGAGATTCGTGACTTTGGGGAAGCAGATGGGATATGGAGAGTTAGAACGGCAGAACTTCGATCCCTCAATCTTCTCCCTAGCCCACTACCCGCCATGGCCGCGCAAGCAACTTTCCTCCGCGGCGGAATGGTACGGAGCGTGTGGATGAATCACTGCGTCGCCGACGGCGCAGGCTTGACTCGATTCTACGGTGTTTGGAGTGAGAATAAGAGGTTAGGTACGGGGAGTATGGACGCAGAAAAGCAAGACAAAAATGGCGCGAGCGTGGCGTATGCACTGGATGCATGAGCACATTCATCTGCTCCCAATTCCATGCCCATCTCTACACCTACGAATACAAGCGCGACAAGGGAAGAGGGGTATACCATAACAACAAAGCTCCTGCGTTTCAAATCTGGGGGGATACTCGACCTCTCCACATTCTTATCCACGCTTGAACCCCGAACATCTCCCTTCAAAGCTCTCACCGCGCTCCTATGATCTCAAATCCTCCTCTCTCACCCCTCCCTATCTCCATCTATCCTCGCCGTCGTAGTAGACCTACGCCTCCGTCTCGGTCTACCCTTCACGCACCCCAACTACCTGGGGAACTGCGTCCTCAGCGCGCGATCAAGCACGTCCTCCCCCAATCCTTCCGTCGCGGAACTAGCGAAGCTGATATCACACTCCCCGCGCGATTTTAACAAAGACAAAGTTACTGCGCGCTTGGCGACGTTGATGGCTAATCCCGGCATGATCGGTAATCACTCCCTGATATTCACCGCCGGCGGGCGGGATGTATACATCACCGACGTACGCCGACAGGGGTGGATGGTTGGTCGACAGTGCAGCAAAGAAAGTGGGGAAGATGAGGGAGAAGTTGTAGTAGGGGTGGGTGGAAAATAAGAGTGGTATCGTGTGTATCTACATAAGCTACAAAGCATCGCTCGCAAAATAGTCATGATCTTCATCTGATCTTTGCCAAATATATCCATGTTCAAAACTCTCCGCCGCCACCGCCCATGGCGGCAGCGCCCCAGATCCCCACGAGTCCCCAGACACCCACTCTCCATCCTCGCCACAGGCCATGTACGCCTTGGCCCTTGCGCATGCGGCTCGGGCGCTCGAAGCCCATGGCCTTTGCGCTCGCGGCTTTGGCGGCGTCAGGGGTGGATACGGATATGCCTTCTTCGCGGGCGATGAACCACATGGAGCCGAGGACGCCGCGATATGGGCCTGGCTCAACAATGGTCTTGAAACTGACATCGTCGGCCTCGTAAGCGGGGCTCTTTTGTCGGGATGTGGTGTGGTAGGCAAGATTTACGCGCTCGTTCTCGTGGTCTTGTAGGACGGCGACTTGGCCTCTCCGCAGTACGGTTTCGAGGGGCAGGCGCAGGAAGAGCTCGGCAGTAGAAGAGAGGAAGGTGCCGAAGGAGTATGTTGTGGGTGTGAGGATGGGGTCGATGCTGAGTGTGGAGCGGAGGACGAGCGGTGTTGATGAGGATACTAGGGTAGGAATGCAGGCGTGGAGGAGGGTAGCGGGGAGAAGTCGTGGAGAAACAGACCACGTGGGTAGGAGAGAAAGACAGGGGTATATGGAGCGTGGTTGTGAGGAAATGGGTGTGACGATCAATCGCGTCCGGATGAGGTCGATGGGCGCGAGGATGATGGCAGCAATGGCGGTCGCGGCGACAGCAACACCGAGCGACATCAGCGGGCTCGGGCTGTCTATTATGTCGAGTCCGCCAATTCCGCTTGCTGAGGAGACGAGGCCGGGATCTGGCACATTGAGGATGGCGGATATTGCACTCCGCAACCAGCTCTCGGTCGTCTTGAGAAGGAAGTTGTAGATGAAGGAGACATTTGTTGCCTTCCACACGCCCCACGCCGACTCCTTCTGCCACAGCTGAGCAATAACTTCCAACAAGGAATCTGCCCGCTTGAGGTCGAGCTTGCGGTGTGCCGGCGGGGGTGCACGTGTGGGTGTTTCCGAGCGTGACCGACTCCGCGGTTGTCGTGAGCGTTTTGTCGGGGACTGTGACCGCGCAGCCGACGGTGAGTAGGCAGGTTGAGCATGTTTTGGTGCAGTCGAAGTGAAGTAACCCGGCGAGTCTTCATCGCTCTCTTCTTCCGAGGGGTACTAACTCCCATCAGTCCATATTCACATGTCAAACCACCAAAGACTCATACTCACATCCTCGTACTTCCCACTGTGGAAGCTATCCGGCCGACTCCTACTCCCCCATTCCTCCGTCTTCAGTCTATTCAGCGCGGGAAGCTGTCCGCTCGCTTCGTGGATCTGCAGTATCGTCTTTGCTACCTCGAATGGCTGGGCAAGCAACACGCTCGTGTAATTCCACAGCGCCTGGTCCAGCAGCTTCTTCGCGTGCCCGGCTACCGTCGGCGATGTGTCGGGGAAGTACGAGTCGTAGTCGAGGTCGCTGAGGATATCGCGTGCCTGCGAGCCTAAACTGGGCTTGGGCATGCGGGGACTCGACGTCGCGCCCGAAGTCTGATTCTGCGGGACATCTGGGGGCAGGCCAATCGAGGGGGGGATATAATACGGTCGCAGCGGATTCGGGGCATCGCGCAAGGTCGCCATCATTCACTCTGGTTGAGCGAGTGGTGTATAAAAATTGTGGGAAATGTTTTGTAGATCTTGTCACGATGCGGTGAACAAGGCGGTTTTCCGAGGTGACGAGGGTTGCGAGATCGTCAGTGCGCTTGCAGCCTGGTCCGAGCGGGGGAATTGACGTCTCACAGGCGTTGGAATTATCGCTGTACAGCATTCGTACAACTGCACGTTTTCTTCTATTTCACGGTTCCTTCTCTTCTGGCCGTTTTCCTTTCACTTCCTCACACATCATGGCGTCGCGACGGGCCTGTGTGAACGTCCTCAGATCCTGCGAGGCAGCCTCGTCAAAATCAACATGCGCATCATCAAGTCTCGGAAAGTTTTCGAGTCGAGCGAGTACTTTCGCATACCCGTCACCACGCGCCAATGAAGCTACACGAAGGAGCCCGATACCTTCCAAATCGCCCAAATCCACACTCCAACTCTTCCAAGCCCGCCAATTCACAAGCACGCCCGTCCCCCACCATGGCCACCTCGACGAGCCGAAACCGGGAGAAGAGTCCGTACCGATCCAACTCAATTCGCCCACCCCCTCCTCTCCATACTAACATCCCCCCAGACGCAAAATAACCTTCATCGACAAAGACTCGCAATCCCACACCTTCACCGTCGCCGACGGCGCCAACCTGCTCGACATTGCGCAAGCGCACGACCTCGACATGGAGGGCGCATGCGGGGGTTCCTGCGCATGCTCGACGTGCCACGTCATCGTCGAGGACGAGGGTATGTACGAGAAGATGGAGGAGCCCGACGACGACGAGAACGACATGTTGGATTTGGCGTTTGGGCTGACGGAGACGAGTCGCTTGGGGTGTCAGGTTGTGATGCGCAAGGAACTGGATGGGTTGGTGGTGAGGCTGCCGAGGATAACGAGGAATTTGCAGGCAAGTGATTTTAAATAGATGGGGTTGAAGGGAGGGAAAGCTGTGTGTGTTTCGATATGATTATAGGTACTCGGCCAGGCCGGCTTGATGATTGTACTTGAAGATATGTATGGTATCATGAATACATCTCTAACCACGTTTTGAACACCGAACGCCTATGATGTATGTCTAAACTCCAGGTATGTCTACGCCTCGACTGATCCCTCCTTCGCTGCTCCGCCAGTGATCATGTCGAGGAAACCTTGCTTGCTCATCTCCTTGACCTTCTCTTCCCTCTTGTCTAAGCCGACGACGTTGTGCGCCTTGGCTTCCTTCTCGGCCATTTCACCCTTGACCTGCGCGGCTCGTACTGCGTTGAACAGCTTGATGACACCCTTTTGCGCGGTCCTCCGTAGTGCCTTCTCAGCGGCAGTCGTCTCTGCTGTGCTCGTGGCTGTGTCGTTGAGGCCCAGCACATCCTTAACGCGACCCTTTTCCAGCGCCTGCTTCTTCTCCACCACGACCTGGCGCCGTGCCTTTTCCGTTAGCTTGCTGTCGGCAATCTCCTTGTTCGCTGTCTGCGCATCCTTTGACCGCGACAGGATAGGCTCCGTGCGTTTTGTGGTTGTGAGTTTAGTGTTGAGGATCTTCGAGATGGATGTTGCAAAGGCTTCCGGGTCGTTGCGTTTCCGCACTTTGCGAGCGGCGACTGTCGATGTATCGGAGGCGTCCGATTCGGAGTCCTCGACGTCAAACTCGTCGACCTCCATCTCTGGTTCGTCCTCGTCGTCGCCAGGCGAATCGTCCACCTCATCGCCATCCTCCAGCTCCTTGACTGGTGCCGTCTTCTTCAACACCGACTTGACTGGAAGCTTGAGAGAGTGCTTGGGCGTGGCTTTGGTAGGTTCCGCCGTGACGAGTGCGGCCGTTTCTTCTGGAGCTGGCTTCGCGGCTTCCTTCACGGTCTTCTTCTTTGGTTCCAGCGAGTCCTTGGATTTTGGCAGCGTCGCATTCGCACCAGTCGGCTCAAACGGCTCATCGTCGCTCTCCTCGGCTCGCGCAGACTTGTAGTCGAGCGGCGCATCTCTCGCGCCGCCTTCGTCCTCGCTCGAACTGTGGTAGTACTTCTGCTTCTTGACCTTCTTCTTCTCCTTCTTCGGCACCTTTCCGCGCAACTGGTCCTCAGTCCGTCGTCGTTTGAGCGAAGTATTCACCATTGTGGCTGTGGTTACAATTGTGGTTGTAGCCTGCAGGAAGTTACAGGCGCGACAGAAAAAAAGTTGATAATCGGCAACTCAGGCGCGCTTTCTCCGACGCCAAGCGCCCCGCTACAATCCCCCACACATATCCAACCGCATCGTCGCCTTAGACAACCACCACTCCCTAACACAATTCAACCGCAACCATGGTGCTCCAAGATCTCGGGCGGCGCATCAATGCCGCGGTCAACGACCTCACGAGGTCGCCAAACCTCGATGAGAAGGTACGCCACAATACTCTGAACTTGCGACGTAGCTGACAGTCGCAGGCCTTCGAAGCCATGGTCAAAGAGATCTCCAACGCCCTCGTCGAAGCCGATGTAAACGTCAAACTCGTCATGAACCTCCGCCAGTCAATCAAGCGCTCCGTCGATTTCAAGCACCTCGCGCCGAACGTGAATAAGAAGCGCGTGATCCAGAAAGCCGTCTTCGATGAACTCGTCAAGCTCGTCGACCCCCACGCCGAACCGTTCAAGCCGAAGAAGGGAAAATCAAACGTCATCATGTTTGTCGGTCTGCAGGGTTCCGGAAAGACGACAACGTGTACAAAGTTGGCGAGATGGTACCAAGCAAGAGGGTTCAAGGCGTGCTTGGTGTGCGCGGATACCTTCCGTGCTGGTGCGTTCGACCAGCTGAAGCAGAATGCGACCAAGGCGAAGATTCCGTACTTTGGTTCCCACACGCAAACGGATCCTGTCATTGTGGCGGCAGAGGGTGTGGAAAAGTTCAAGAAGGAGCGCTTCGAGATCATCATCGTGGACACGTCAGGTCGCCATAGGCAAGAGAAGGACCTTTTCGACGAGATGGTGCAGATCCAAAACGCAGTCCAGCCCGATCAGACAATCATGGTGCTCGATGCGACAATCGGTCAGGCAGCAGAAGGACAGGCGCGAGCCTTCAAAGACGCTGCAGACTTCGGAGCCATCGTCATCACAAAGACCGACGGTGCGGCAGCAGGTGGTGGTGCCATTTCCGCCGTTGCAGCCACACACACGCCCATCGTCTTCATCGGTAACGGAGAGCACATGCTCGATCTCGAACGCTTCAGCCCAGAACCCTTCGTCTCAAAGCTGCTCGGAATGGGAGACGTTCAAGGCCTCGTTGAGCACGTGCAATCGCTCAAGCTCGACCAAAAAGACACAATGAAGCACATTACCCAGGGCATATTCACTATCAAAGACCTGCGCGACCAACTCTCCAACATCATGAAAATGGGCCCCCTCTCCAAAATGGCCGGCATGATCCCCGGTCTCGGCAACATGATGGGCGGCATGGACGACGAAGAAGGCGGCGCAAAGCTCAAGCGCATGATATACATCTGCGACAGCATGACGGAGAAGGAACTCGAATCTGATGGCAAAATGTTCGTCGACCAGCCTACTCGCATGACACGCATTGCCCGCGGCTCCGGCACGAGTGTGCGTGAGGTAGAGGAACTGCTGACCCAGCACCGCATGATGGCAGGCATGGCCAAAAAGATGAAGGGTGGCATGGCGAACATGCAGAAAGCCCAAGGCGCCATGGGCGGCGGCAACAAGCAGCAGCAGCTCGCGGCTATGCAGAAGCGCATGCAGAGCATGGGCGGCGCCGCAGGTCGTGGTGGCGGCGGCATGCCTGATCTTGGCGCCATGATGAAGATGATGGGCGGCGGGGGTGGTGGCGGTATGCCGGACATGTCGGCGCTCGGGGGCATGGGCGGCATGCCGGATATGAATGCTATGATGAAGATGATGGGTGGTATGGGTGGGATGGGAGGAGGGAATCCCGGTGCAGGACGGGGAGGAAGGCGGTAGTCCTGGCCTTTCCCCTAGGAAGTTGTCTTTTTGATGCATAGCCTCGGCGTTTGGGCTGATTTACGGCACATCACTCTGCTAGTATCAATTATCTTTGTCTCACCGACAATATCTGGTAGTGTTCACCATGAAGGATGCGAATTGTTTCGCCTGGCACATGCATTCTATTGTACGGCGCGCCCACTAGGTTATCAGTGGATGACACCCTCGTTCAAGAAGTGACTATATGGAGGGGTTTAATAGTTTAATACCTGCTCATCTTCAGCTTAGAAAGTCAGTGTTGAAAAGATTTGTACAATATTTGAAGCAATACAATCTCAATAATAATCTAATGCAATTAGGCTTTCAACGAGGCCAAGGTGAATGTTTAGCCGCCACCTATGTACGTCGTACGGAGAGCGTGCAGCGCGTTTCTGCTCATACACAGAGCCTGCACTCCTCGCTGAAATGCCTACATGTGATGTCTAGGATAATCGACGTTAACTTCGTTGTCAACCTACGCACGTAGCAGCTCTCGTCTCTTACCCCTGACGTTGCCTAGATAGCGTGACCCTCACGTGCAGCAATCTAGCTCCGAACCAAGATTCCCTTGAATCCTATGCGTGAAGTAGGGTTACAGATAATCTGACCAGATGATAGTGTCCAGTCAACATACGTTGCCATCATCAAGAGTACATCTGTCGTTTGTATACTTGAATTTCCATCAATTGTAGTAGCGTACCCAAGTAACATGCTGTCCACAATGGAGCTGGATGGCTTCACTTGAACGTCGTCTATGACTTCAATGGCGTAAGAGTACAAGACATTTCAAGAGCGTGGGTCCAACTCAAACAATATCGACACTTGCTGAAAATTCCCATCCTACCCCTCCGCAGGACACAGCCCAAATATCTGCCGACATGACACCCCCTTGCACACATCACTGGCTTTCCAGATATTTTGAAGCAGTTCTTCAGGCACGCAACGGCCGCCAGAGCCGAGTCGCAGATACACTCTGGGGAAACGGGGTTCGTGCGACAGTCCTCTGAGAGTGCGAGGACTTTCAGTTCGCACCCAATGACGTCGCCGGGGAGGAGGCCTTCGCATTTCTTTTGGGTTGAGGTGAGGGTGAGAATGGAGAGAAGGAGGGAGTGGGGACGCATGGTTGGTTTTTGAGAGGGAGGTTGTGGTTGTATATTGAGGTGTGTTTGTAGATGAACAATTGGAGCTGGGGACAGGACTTTGGTGATGAGATTTTTGCATGTGCGAATTCTCCGGGGCTTTTAAGTTACATGTCTCGAGAAGTGTGCTACTGTGGAGTCGGATCTGGCCGGGTCGTGGAAAGAGTACCATCGATGATGGCTGTAGTTGAATTACACATGTTGCTGACTCTCAGTGTCTGGGATGAAGAGTGGCCTTGTCAGATTTGTATGTATTTGTGCTGGACTTGCCTAGTGGGCGATGTTGTGATGGGCGCCTTTGTCTTATGGTAGCACACATTGCCGTACATTCGAGATCTAATTCACCTGATACGTCATTTTAGTGGTGACAGTCTTTGTGGTGTGCTGGCAGATGCTGACAGGTTCGTCTTTATTTCTGCGCTGATCACCCTCAGCGTGTTTGTGCGGACGAGAGGAGGCTATACAGTCAGTAGCTGTTAATGTCAGCATCTACGAGGGTACGCCTACTCAGGAGTAGTGCGTTTCATTACTGCTTATGTAACAGGAGGATATATATTCGCTCTCTACGATACTTTCTATCAATCAACCAACTTCTTCCTCAATCTCCTCACACTTGTTGACAGTTAAGAGGGAATTTGTGGGAAATCTCGTGGTTAGCTACGCGCAAAGCGACAATATGCTGGTTATGTGACCTTGGAAGCAGTTGAGTACAAAGAAGAAACATCTCATCGCGATTCTTGGATAACTGAAGATAGCGGCGTATTCGTAGTTGACCAGAATGTGGTAGTGCTGACTCTGACCTATAATCTAACACGAAGAGCTTGTGGGATAAAGAGCACTATTAGTAATTGAAACATGTCAAAACATAGTCCTCTTATGTCGATGTTGTTCTAAACAGACACACAGAGCTTTTAACACAACGGCAGTGTAGATGGGTTAAGGCCTTGGGAGGTATTTTGCCGTCTTAGTAGAGGTTAAAGAACCCTGAGAATCTGCGTTTCCAAGAAAGCGAACCCCGGGATTCACGTCCACAGGTCTTCGGGACAGCGCTTGTTTACGGGCCTTTTGATGACCAAGCGACCTGGATTGCGTGCTCTCAAGGTGATGAAGGGTATCCCTGCAGCAGCATCAGATGAGCGGTGTTAACGTGACCGCCGAATTTGTCCTGGACCCTTCAGCTACTACGCCTTGAGGTATTTGCTAGACTTGATGAGATCGTAAGTCCTTCCGGTCGTGATGAGTTGTCAAGCAGGCCCAAGATGTAGACACCCTCAGCTCTGGCAACCTTGAACATCTCCTTAGAATTCTAGTTGTGATAATTCGGCGGGAATCCTATCATCATATTGCCACCAAACAACGGTGAATCCGTCATCTCAATTTCGTTGACCAATCAATTGTCCACTGATGGTTGTGACAATTGTGAGCAGTGGCAGGACGCCCTGTCTTTGAACTACGGCCCAGTTGTAGGCATCGCTACCTGCCGAATGAATGCAATCGTACATGTGAGAGATGTTGGGTCTCCCATCTGCTTACTCCAATAGGATACATGTCCAAGGCCTGTTATCAGATACCAGTCAATTCTGGCAATCGTCTAAGATTCTTAGATTGAGTGATTTAGACGCCGTCTTCGCCACTTTAGGCAGTTCCTCGTGTCCCACAACACCGTTCAGGAGCCAATAATCAGGCGACCCACGCTTCAGGCACCCGATTTACCAAAACCGTAGACTCGCATAGAGCCTGGACTGTTGCAGCTCCGCGAACCCCACTTGAGACATGCGGCGAAGCCTTCGAGAACATTGCTTATCACTGTTAGTGACGAGGTAGTGCGAAGCTTGGTTGGGACGGAGGAGATAGTCGCGTGCAATGGCGTTCGAGGCCCAGTGAGAACGCACGAATTTCCCCAGGGAATAACGCAAACCGGGGGATGCATCGAAAGGAGCATGGAAGAGATACGAGGGCGCGGAGGGGTGTACATTAATGGCTAGCTCGGGCGAATCATCTGACGGCGGTTGGTGATTGTGTATGCTACACATGGGCTGTCATTCGTCCACAGCGTCAAGTGCGGCACGGGGTTCGCGGGGTCTGGTGTGAGGCGCGCCGGTCGTATGTTGCAAAACCGGACTCGATGAGCAACTGACCAAGAATTGTTCCTGGAGCGTCCCCGTTTGCCGCGTTCTGATAATCCCGAGCAGTTGGATTCGGTACGGCCGAACGAGCTAAGCTCCATCATACCTTCCTAATTCGGCATCGCGCTAGATAAGCAAACAGCTAATCAAGGCTTGTCTTCGACAAGACCACCCTAGCTCATGTTGGCCATCCTTGGAGGCTTTAAGAAGGACCGCTGTCGCGTGCGTTCACAACGATCGTTCAGCTTTTCCCGTCACAAGAATCGCTGCAATGGGTATGTGCTCAACTTGAACAGATTTGCAAACTCTTACTCACAAATGACATAGCCTCCGCAATCGCTCACTCACCAGAGCGTGAGTTCTCGGCTGACGAGAAGACGCCCGAGTATCCTAACGCTGCTCACGACCATGCACTGTTGGACAGCGACTATGAGGGCAAACCCACCCCTGAGGAACTTCTGACCCTCCGCCGTGTTGCTGGTCCTATGCCCACTGTCGCCTACCTCATCTGTGCCGTCGAGTTCGCTGAGCGAGCATCCTACTATGGAGTGCAGCAACTCCTCGGTAACTTCATCAACCGACCTCTGCCCAAGGGTGGAAACGGCTGGGGAGCGCCACCTCGTGGCACTCAGCAGACCGCGGGTGCCCTTGGTATGGGAACTGTCAAGGCCAATGCTGTCTCCCAGTCCTTCCAGATGATGGTGTACATTCTGCCCATCTTCTTCGGTTGGTTGGCCGATACCAAGACCGGCCGCTTCAAGCTTATCTGCTGGGGTGTGCTCGTCTTTGGTGTAGCCCACGTCTTGATGGTTGTCAGTGCTAGCAAGAGTTTGCTGGCCGATGGAAGCGCCAAAACCCCCTTCTTCCTCGCACTGTACATTCTTGCCATTGGAGCCGGTAAGCATATTTCCCCAATACCTTCGGATAATGCTAACGATTTCCAGCCATGTTCAAGCCCAACGTCTCTCCCATGCTTCTCGACCAAATGACCACCAGGGTGCCGAAAGTGGTCACCACCAAGAAAGGAGAAAGGGTCATCGAAGATCCAGAGGCAACCACCGAGCGCGTGATGTTGTGGTTTTACCTACTCATCAACGTCGGTGGCTTCATGGGTGTTGCAACCACCTACACAGAGAAGTACATAGGCTGGTGGTTGGCGTTCTTGCTGCCCCTGCTGTTGTACCTTCCTCTTCCCCTCCTGCTCTGGTTCCTCAAGAAGCGTCTTGTACTCCACCCACCTGCCGGCAGCAACCTTGGCCAAGTCTTCAAGCTCTTCGGCGTCATCTTCCGACGAGGTGGCCTTGGTAAAATCGGTCGTGGCGGCTTCTGGGCGCTCGGAAAGCCTTCCAACATTGCTGCTGCTGGCCTGTCTATCGAGACGACTTGGAACGATGAGTTCGTCGACGATGTCGCTCGCGCTGTCCAGGCTACCGGAATTTTTTGCTTCTTTCCCATCCAGTACCTCAACGATAACGGTATCGGTGGCGCTGCTGGATATCTCTCGACTATGCTCACCACCAACGGTGTCCCCAACGATGTCATCCAGAACTTCAACAGTTTGAGTATCATCTGCACCGTCCCCATCTTCAACTACGTCCTCTACCCCAGTCTGCGCAAGGCCAGAATCCACTACGGCCCTATCGCTCGCATCACCACCGGTCTCCTCATGTCATCCATCGGTGGTGTAGGATACACCGTTCTCAACTACTATGCGTACAAGCAGTCCCCTTGCGGCAACTACGGTTCTGACGACTGCGAGGTTGGCACCGGAGTCGCGCCTATTTCCATTTGGTACATGGCTATCCCCTACGCCCTCGGTGGTATCTCCGAAGTCTTCGTCAACGTCCCCGCCTACGGTATCGCTTACTCTCGCGCCCCCGTCAGCATGCGTGGTTTGGTCTCTGCCATCAACCTCTTCAACACTGGTGTCGCCTACGCTATTGGTCTTGCCTGCTCGGCCGTCATCCGCGACCCGTACCTAACCTGGGACTTCGGTGGCCCAGCTATCGCTGGTTTCGTCACTGCTGTGGTCTTCTACTTCACCTTCCGCAAGATCGACAAGGAGGAGCTCGTCATGCGCGACGAGTCGGACGTTGATTACCACCTTGACTCGACGGGCACGAGGAGCGTTGTTCGTGCCAACTCGATCAACGGTGAGGGTGTTAATGTTGCTCAGATCGCGAAGAACGAAGAGGTCATGATTTCACAGAAGCAGTAGAGACTTACTTGACTTGACGTTTTCGGAGTGAAAAAGGTCTTTGCGAGATTCGATTATCTATACCCATTTAGTAGCTTGGCCTGATGTAGTCTTGAATGTAATGCACATCACTAGTACAACTTTCAGTGTGCATCGACCTGACCATGACGTGGAGCGCGAAGCCATAATGACTTGCGACCACGACAGTTTGTGAAAAGGCTGTTTTTGAACTCAGGCTCACTCGCTTTATCCGACGTACATGGAGGTTGCATCTGTTGGGATACCAAAGCACATGTCGTGTGCAACAATGACCGAACTATATGTAAATACATTATGACTTATAGTGTCGCCATTATTCCGCGCCTTAGTAAAACCCTCCATCGCAATCGAAATTGCCACTCGTCTTGAAATTACAAGCACTCGGCTTCCCCCCTCCCTGAATATCAACATCATTAATGTTAAAGTTCTTACAACTTCCCTCTCCACACAGAATATAGTAATTCCGGCCTTCCTCAGTCGCAGTGCCTGTAACATTCCTAATCGTGATATCCTGGATCAACACTCCATTCGTCGGGTTACCTGTGGGGCCACCGTTGAGATAGTCTTGCTGGATGTCGATACCGTAGATTGAGATATTCTCCACGCGGATGTTCTCGAAAAGAATGTTCGAGATGAAGCCGGTGGTGTTGGAGTTGCTCTTAATGCGCGCGCCGTTTTCGGCGTTCAGCACGACTGAGTTCTTGAAGGAAATGTTGGTCACGTTGTTGAAGGACTTGCCGCCAACGGAGCCGATGGACAGGCCGTGGCTGCCGTTGCAGTGCATGTTATTGACCGTGATGTTGTTGCCGCTTGTTACGGCTACGCAGTCGTCTTGGTTGATGACGATGCTGTCGCGGATTATGGTGTTGTTTGAAGTCCCTATGCCAAAGCCTGGGGTCTATTGTTAGTATCTGTACATTCTTAAAAGAGGTTCTGACGTACCATCACTGTTGTGAGCAGCCGCAAGGCCGTTGGAGCGATTGTTTGGTGCGTATCCGGCACTGTTGTTCAGGGTGATGTGGTGAAGATCAATACCCGCGCTGTTGCTGATGCTGAAACAATGCACAGGGTAATTCTGAACATAGATATCGTGTACTGAACTTGATCCAAGAACCTTGCTGAGCTCTATGAAGTGGTTGGGCCTGTCGCGATTAGCTCTGTGTATGCATTCATAAATACCAAAACTTACTTCTTGACACCACCATTGCTGCCAATACCATCCCACCACGCCTGACCGTTGCCATCAAGGACAGCACCCTCGGCAGCGGTGATCTCAAGATCGGTACCTCCAACCTTGATGAAGGGATAGTTGGCATCAAAGTATTCCCAGAACGTTTTACCCTTGAAAGTGACTTTAGTGCCTTTCTTCAGCTTCGACAAGTCGATGGTCGCGTTTCCGGGAACGGTGATGCCATCCAAGATGATATCTGTACAAGCTGCCGTAGCTGCTGGGATTGCAGAATATTTTGTCACATAGCAAGGATCAACAGTCGGTGGCGTCGTTGAAGATGGCGGCGTAGTTGCTGAAGGCGCAGCAGTTGTAACGACAGTCTGTGAGCAGCTCGGCGTCGAGATAATGGCGGATATGCTGCTAGGAGCTGCGGTTGGCTTGCCACCATTCAAGCATGCACATGCGCTCGAGATTTTAGCCGGGGCATCGGACCATTGCGAGGCGAACGCTGGTAATGGATGGGTCGGAGACTGGGTATAGGCAGAGCAAAATGGTTTTGCGATTATTTCAAGGCGTTCAAAAAGCTCAAGGCAGGAGTCCTTAATGCAAGTCGCTGCTTCGCGTTCACGGAGGACAGCAGCATGTCCTCCGGTAGTGAGAGCTAACAATGCGATTGAACCTACGCACGTTAGCAACTCAATTGACATGAGAACATGGGGTTGATCATACCGTTCGCGCGCATGATGAAGGTCGAGCAACGATGGAAGATCTTGAATTGATGCAAAATTACCGTCGAGAACCTGGATCTTTTGCTTTATAGCCCACCTGTCCCACCGCGGAACTACTTTGATTAGCCGCATAAGCACCATGCAGTATGTACTGGACCCTGCATCCTTCTATAAGCTAAGCATCGCAAGCCCCATCGCCGAGGATTATCAAGAGCCATCAAGAGGCGTCAAGAGATGCGCCCCACTATATGCCGTTGGGGCGTGGTTGTCAAACAGCGGCTCGGAAGAAACATCTTACGGGGCGAACCCAGCAAGGGACGAATTGCGCAAATTGGAAAAGGCCAGACGGGTCTAAGCGGCGCGCGATAAGATGAAACACTAGATCTTGCTGATCAGAGAAGAGCCAAAGCGCTGATTGAAGGTACTGGCGCGGAAAATTGACATTCCATCCAATGAGAGGGCATGAACATCGCATCTGAGTTCAGTGTGGGAATTTTCCGTTCTTGCCTCGGCCCACCTTCATGTTCCCCATCACATCAATTTTGATCTGCATCGACACATGTGTCGATCGTAGATCACCCATCTAGGCTTTCTTCAACGCGACAGGCCGATTTCGCATGATCAGACAGCATGATTCTCTTAATGCCCAGGTGGTCTAAGACGACCAAGAACAACTATTCAACTAATACCTAGAACAACTATTCAACTAATACCTAGAACAACTATTCAACTAATACCTAGAACAACTATTCAACTAATACCTAGAACAACTATTCAACTAATACCTAGCTATCGACGAGATGCTGGACAGCACTTTTGCTCATCAGACTAAAATTTCTAGTTTCAAACTACTGAGCCGACTGTAGATAATCACTCCCGTCGTCGATCATTCGAACAGAGTACAAGAGCTTCAAAGCGTAAACCTGTATGCCGGGTCACAATGCCATCGCGCCGCGACCATCGCTGCCTTGCTACCTTCCACAGGTCCATCGTATCCCTCTGCCAGGTCTTCTGCTGCCGCCTTCTCAAGCTGCTTATTCCTCCGAGCCAGATAAAATCTCGTCACGGTCGCCAGAATGATGCACATTCCTGCGAAAGCTACGTTCGCAACATTCGCCTGCCAGTATCTCGGCCCCTGTGAGCTGGGATAAAAGTACGACGCATAAATGGACGCGAGATTGGAACCGGCGTTCACAACCGCATATGCAACTGCGCGCTTAGTCGGTGGACGAGGAAGCGACGTGGAAACCCAGGACAAGATGCAGCCAAAAGATCCGTAGACAGACATCATCATGAAGGTCGCTGTGTAGCGGGCAGCGAGGTTCATGGTTGTTGCGGAGATGATGAAGCCGATGCTGCAGAAGATTTGAGGCCAGACAACATGTAGCCAGCGCTCTTTGGTCTTGTCCGAGTGCCATGAGTTGCAGATACCGAGAATGGCCGCAAAGACGTAAGGGGGTGCCGAAAGCAGTAGAGTTGTTGTTTGACCATATCCGAGCGTCTTGACGATAGTCGGGAAGAAGTTTATGAAACTTGCAGCGGTGTTCAAACCAAGCTGCATGAACCAAATGAGGTACAGTACTGGATCAGCAAAAGCAAGCTTGGCACCTTGCACAGCTGTGACCTCGGCGCGGTTATCGTCCTGATTGGCTTCCTCTGCGATGCGAAGTACGGCGAGTTTGCGCTCTTCTTCGGTAAGCCACTTCGTGGTTCCGGGATAGTCCGGACAGATCTTCATTGTAAAAGCTGCAACAGGAAAACATACAACACCTTCAATAATAAAAAGCCATCTCCAAGCGGGCAAACCTGCTCTGCCGTCCATTCCGCCCATGATAGCGGCTCCGAGAAGACCACCAAAGGCGCCAGCCATCTGTCCAGCCGCGTAGAGGATGGAGATGCGCTTGGCTAGTTCGCGTTTAGTATACCAGGAGCTAAAGAGATACAGTGCACCAGCTGGGAGTTGTCAGCAAGGAAATGATGTCTCAATGCACTGTACCTACGAAAGAATGGGGCCTCAACAAAGCCGAGGAAAAACCTGAGGACGACCATGCCTTCGTAGTTCTGTACGGCGCCTGTGCAGGTGGAGACTGTCGCCCACATACACATGATGGCCGGCAAGAAAATAGAAGGGCGCATCTTGTCAAGAATCATGTTGGTCGGCACCTGTGTCAAGATGTACCCGCTGCAAACCATCAGTGCGATCCTTTGACCTCTTTAGTTGTATCCAGCTTACACAAAGAAGATGCTGATAATAGTGTTGTATTGATTGCCTTTTAGACCTAGGTCGGCTTCTAGCGATCCGAGTCGAGCGGTTGCTATGTTGTTCCGATCGAGGTAGTTAAGGATATCTACGAGTCGCTATTAGATTCCGATAAATTAGGAACAATTTGTGGTACTAACACAGTAACATCATCAACGGCATCATGCGAATATCGACCTTGCGCACCAAAGCCTTTTCCTTGACCTCGCGGTCCTCAATGACAAGGCTGTCCAAGGCAATATCACCATCAATGGTTGAAAGGATAGGCACCTTCTTATGGTCGACCATGTCGATGGATCTCTTCTCATCTGCCATTGTGTCGATGAATGTGCAATGTGAACGAAAAGATTGTGGACGTGCCAGTCGATTTCCTTTAAATCAATCCGACAATGCGAACTGAGTCGTTCCCCAGACTGCACTTCTCCAGGTTCAGTCTGGAGACGGTGGGGTATTGACCCACGAGGTTGCTGGACTCCACATCTCCATCGAACTACCTTAGCGTAAGCGACAGCCGACGGTGTTCATGGAGACGAAAGTCTCGGCAATTGTTTCCTCGACTGCGAATGTCCAGGGTGCTTGGGCAGATCGAAACACTCGGAACTCTACAGCCGTTTTAGTGCGCTAGCTTGCCTAAGTCTAATCTGCTTCTGGTAAGGTGTGCTGGCTTCGTGGCCTTGCTTCCCCATGGGAAACGACTTCAAAAACTGGGGCAAATCCAATCTTGTCATTCATGCGTCGATCTCCGCATATGTTGTGTCATGCGATGCGTTCGCGCATCCGACGAAGGGCCGCTCAGAAGACGAAGTGGGTGCCTGAAAGCGGTTGGTAAGCGCCTGTCTTTTGTACGTACCTAGTGATATCTGTTCGATATAGTTCAAGGTGCAGCCAGCATACGGTTAAAATTCCCAAACGACGCCAAGGTCTTACTCACCATGCCCTCTGAAAAACAGTTCACCATCCTACACATCGGCGACGATATCGTGTACAACCCAGATGTTTATAAAGCCTTCTCCTCGCAGTTCAACATCATTCAACCATCGATAGAAGAGCGCCAAAGAGACAACTTCATTAAAGCCCTCAAGAAACGAAGATGGGGCGACTTCCACGCCGTATTTCGACCATTCTGGAACTCGGGAGGTGAAATGGGGAAATGGGACCAAGAACTCGTTCCCCATCTTCCCAAGACATGCAAAATATTTGCGAGTGCAGGAGCAGGATACGACTGGGCAGATATTCCAACCCTATCAAAATATGGTGAGCATTTCCGAAACCTGTAAAAATAACAATACTGATAATGGCAGGCATTACATATTGCAACGGCGCCCGGGCTTCATCAGAAGCAGTCGCCGACATGGCAATATGGCATATCCTCTCCGTTTTCCGGAACTTGATCTGGAGCGCTGAAGCCGCCAAGTCAGGCGACGTAGAGCAATGGAAGTTCGCGCACAAGCACCAGCAAGACACCGCATTCAACCCACGAGGTCGCTCGTTAGGTATCATCGGTTTAGGTAACATCGGTGGAACGATTGCACGAAAAGCGTGGGCGGGCTTCGGCATGAAAGTGCTGTATCACGACATTGCGCGCAAATCAGACGAGGTTGAAAAGGCAATGAATGCTACCTTTTATGACAAGGTGGACGATATGCTAGCGGTTGCAGACTGCACTGTTATCGCCACTCCATTCTTCGGCGAGAAGCTCATCACCGCTGAGCGATTGCAGAAGTTCAAGAAAGGCAGTCGATTTGTGAACATTGCGCGAGGCACGCTGGTGGATGAAGATGCGCTCGTGGATGCGCTAAGGAGCGGACACATCTTCGCTGCAGGACTGGATGTCCATGCAAATGAGCCACATGTTCATCCGGAGTTCACCAAGATGCGGAACGTGACATTGACGTGTCACAATGCGGGTGGTGCGTGGGATACAGCTGCTGGCTTTGAGCGGTTAGCCATGGAGAATATTGAAGCGTTCTTGAAGGATGGGAAGGCTTTGACACCAGTTAACGCGCATCTAGTGCAAACTAGAGAGGGAGACAATTCTTGATTGGGGCGATATACGATGGAAAACAGCTTCCACTGCCACTTAGACATATATGGTTATCAAGCTTCGTATACCTTCTTTCCTTCAAACCAAGTCTCCTTGACGCTCGCTTTAAGTAACTCTTCTCCCTTCCAGTCCATATCCACTACAGTGAAGTCTGCCATCTTGCCCACCTCCAAGCTTCCGACCCTGTCTTCTGCGAAGCACGAATATGCCACGCCGCTGGTCGCTCCAGTCACGGCCTGTGCCAACTCGAGTACAAAATTCTCGTTTACGGGTGCATCGTTGGCTTGCGGTTGTCTTGCAGACTTACGTGTAGTTGCCACATACAAATTTGGCAGTGGTGCCTGAGGTGCAGTCGGTGAGTCAGAGCCGATAGCCAGAAGAGCTCCGTGATCCGCGAACTCAGAGTATGCAAATGCACGCTTCAATCGTTCAGGACCAATCAAGTTCGGCCACGCCCTCAGAATAGACGGATCGGAATGTACCGGCTGAATACTTGCTGTAATGCCCAGCTTTCCAAGTCGCTTTGCGTCTTCTGGTGCCGTAACCTCAAGGTGTTCGATTCGGTGGCGTTGACCTGGTTTCCCGTACTTCTCGAGAACGTTGATGGCGTTGTGTACGGCCTGATCACCGATTGCATGTACAGCACACTGTAGGCCTGCATCGATAGCCATCTTTATAACTGGGTCGAGCATCTCGGGAGTCCAGATCGGCCCTTCGAAGTGCGTGTTCGAAGTATACGGCTTGGACAATGCTGCTGTACAAGCATCTACAATACCATCTGTAATGAGCTTGATACCAACAATGCGCATATCCGGATCAGTCTTTTCGTTGAACTGCTTATTCAATTCGATGGCACGGGCGACCTGTCGCAACCGATGCTCTTCCCCGTCACCCGGCATGATGATCCAATGCGCAGCCACGCGAATAGGCAATTTGCCGCCTTGAGCTTCTCGAAGTGCCAGGATTGCGTCCCATGCGGGATCCTCCATGGCCATATCGATGCAGCCTGTAGTTCCAACAGCGTGATATCCCTTGATTGCTGCCTGGAGTGCCGCCATCTTGTCTTCTAGTGGCAGGACCTGTGCCAGGTATGGCCATACAATCAGGATAATGCATGCCTCGCTGAGAAGGCCTGTCGCTTTTCCGTCTGCATCTCGCTCGATCTTCCCACCCGCTGGGTTCTCCATCTCCTGAACGCCCATCTCTTTCAACGCTGCGCTGTTGCACCAGCATGAGTGAAGATCCTTCGAATCAATGTATATGGGCCTCGGGTCGAGATCATCCAGCATGCTGGCCTTTGCCTCCCCGTCTGTCATATAGTGCATCCATCCTGAACACAGGATGCGATCCTTTTCCGGGTTCTGCTTTGCGTACAGTGTGATTTGAGCTCGGATATCCGCCAAATTTTCACATTCGTCTAGCTTGACTTTATTGAGCGTCTGGCCCAGCAGCAAAAAGTGCATGTGTCCGTCGATGAAGCCAGGAAGTACATGTCGTCCGCCGAGATCTTTCACCTCGCTGCCAGTCTCTCGAAAAGATTGGATCTCAGCGGCGTCCCCATTGCCGAGGTATGCGATCTTGCCATCCTGCACTACGAGGGTGTCGTAAAAGCGTTGTTGATTGCGGGACTCGCCACTCTGGAAGATTTTGCCGTTGGCGAAGATTGTGGCTTTCGTTGCTGTGGTCATCATGACTGCTTGGTGTCACGTCAAGTCGTCCTGTCTTCCTTCGATGAGGGGTAATCAGATCAGATTAAAAGATCCGGCATCGGAGATCCGAGGTTCGGCCGCCGCGATCCCTTTCACGTCCACCTTCCAGCCCCGTTGGACATGGCTTCTTCCACGATATGAGCATGTCGCCCTTAGACTTCACGATGCCGTTTCTGTGTTCATCCACAGCTTCACTAAGCCCTCGTATCTGACGCGACTGACAGGGGCGCATCACCTCGGCCGTTCGCTTTCAGCCTGTTTAGCAGAACCTTGTTTGCCAACCGTACCAAGGTCCCTTTCTCCATTCCGCCTCAATGTCGAGATGCAAAAATCGCTCTCTTGTCGCCGAGCCGTCAGCTTGTACGAATTAGTTGAAGTTCAAGAGCTTCATGGCAGCTTGATGCCTGTCGAAGAAGGTCACATCGACGAATGCGAAAGGGCCGATGTGGATTTGCGGAGTTGCAGCTATTCTTCCGCCTGGGGTTGCGATGTTTCCTCCAATTGGCGTCGATGCGCCCGGAGCCCCACGCCTTAGTGACGTGCATCATCCGGGGTTTCCCCTCGCTTTCTGCTCTTCAACCGGAGAGAATTGAGGCGAAAGTGGCGATCATGTACAGTCGACCCGCCCGCCAAGTTGGTTCTGGGTAAATAACGGTAGAGATCAAAAAGTATGGGGAAACTATAAAATGGAGCATGCAGGCATGTGTGATCAGCATTGCACGCTTCAATTGACAAAATGGCACTCCTCACACGAGCGCTTGTTGCAGCTTCGTGCATTGCTTCAGCTCTTGCTGTTGACATTGTTGTTCAAGGTTCCGGCGGCAATCTCACCGGCAAGTTTGGCCGCCCATACGGATATGGTTTCCTTCATGAGGTTGGTGAGCTAATCACAATCAATCTCAATCATGCTGACAAGTCCTAGGATATCAACAACTCTGGAGACGGAGGTATTTACGCCGAGTTGATTCAAAACCGCGCATTTCAGTACAGCCGCAACTACTCGGTGTCGACGGCAAACTACTTTCCCATCAATGGCGCCGAGCTCAGTATCCAGAACCTGTCACAGCCACTGTCCGAGGCCCTGCCTGCATCTATGCGTGTTGCAGCTAGCAATGGCACCGGCAAGACTGGTTTCAAGAATGAAGGTTATTGGGGCATGGACGTAAAGCAGCACAAGTACACTGGATCATTCTGGGTCAAGGGCGAGTACAAAGGCAGCTTCACCGCATCGCTCGAGTCCAACTTGACTTCCGATGTTTTTGGATCCGTTGAAGTGCCGTCAAAGTGTGTCGAAGATGACTGGGTCGAACACACCTTCGAGCTCACGCCCGAGAAGGATGCTCCTAACTCAAACAACACTTTCTCGATCACATTCGACCCTGCTGGAACTTCCAACGGAGCGCTCGACTTCAACCTTATCAGTCTCTTTCCCCCAACGTACAAGAACAGGAAGAATGGGTTGAGAGTCGACATCGCTGAGGCACTCGCTGATATGAACCCCGTAAGTCTAGAGGATGAAAGTGTGTGGTGCAGCACTAATTAGATCTCAGTCTGTTCTTCGCTTTCCAGGCGGTAATATGCTCGAGGGTCTCACAAATGACACATACTGGGACTGGAAGAACTCCCTTGGTCCCCTCAGGAACCGCCCAGGATTCCAGGGTGTTTGGGGCTACCAACAAACAAACGGTCTGGGTCTGATGGAGTATCTCGAGTGGTCAGAGGACATGGGTCTTGAGAGGAGTGGGTCACTTTCCAACCTCACCTCAACGCTTTCGCCTGCTAACAACTCTCAGTTCTTGCTGTATGGGCTGGTCTCGCTTTGAACGGCGATACCACTCCGGAAGAAGATCTACAACCATTCATCGACGATGCCCTTGACGAGATCGAATTTATCTGTGGTCCAGCAAATTCCACCTGGGGCAAGGTCCGCGCTGAACTTGGACACCCCGAGCCCTACTCGCTCGACTACGTGGAGATTGGTAACGAGGACTGGCTCGCTGGCTTTCCCGGAGGCTGGGACTCTTACCGCCAATACCGCTTCCCATTGTTCTACGAGGCTATCAAGGCCAAATACCCCAACATTCAGATCATCTCATCTGCTGCTACAACTGATCCCGAGGAAGGCGAACCACTAGACTACCCAGAGGACGCGATCGGTGATTACCACCCTTACCGCGAGCCTGATGAGGTCGTCAAGGAGTTCAACCGCTTTGACAACGACATTGGCCACATTGTTGGAGAGATGGCTGCGATCCATCCCAACGGCGGTACCAAATGGGAGGGTAAACTGATGCCATACCCCTGGTGGATCGGCGCCGTCGGAGAGGCGGTTTCACTGATCGGCTATGAGCGCAACTCTGACCGCATTCCTGGGGCTTTCTACGCCCCGGTGTTGAAGAACGAGAACCGCTGGCAGTGGTCCATTACCATTCTTCAATTCGCTGCCGACGTGAAGATGACGACCAAGTCCGTGAGCTTCCACTGCTGGAGCCTGTTTGCTCACCACCCTATTACTCACACTCTTCCCACCTCTTCCAACAGCTCATATGGCCCAGTCTACTGGGGCGCTGGTGTGGATGAGAGGAGGAACAACGCCATGGTCTGGAAGGGTGCAGTCTACAACACCACGAACGGATCTTCCGTCCCGGTTTCTGTCCATTTCCAGGGTGTGAAGCCAGGCACCAAGGCAAACTTGACACTCCTGACAAACCCCAGCGGCGATCCATTCGCATACAACGACCCCCACACTGGCATCAACATCGTGAACACCACGATCAGCATCCTCGAAGCAGACTTCAGCGGTCTCTTCAAGTTCGACATGCCGCAGCTGAGTGTTGCCGTCTTGGACACCGAGGTTGCGGGTGCGGGTGCGGGCAACGGTACCAATTGCCCATAGTTTTGAGGCCATCAGTCGCGCATTCGGTATAAAAATTAGATGTAACCCAGCCAATAACATTGGCCTTGAATTGCAACTGAATGTTTAATATAAAACATCGTCTTCGTGAATTCCACTTTCCCCAAGAATTTATTTGCGTGCTACCGCCCGCTGACATTATATAGTATGCCAGTTTTCCTGCGACGATTAAATCCACACTCGGAGGGTAGATTCATAGCCAGGATTCCCGTGCTACTTGTTGTACGACTTTGTTGAGCAAAGAGTCCATCAGAACATCATCATCGGGCTTAAGGTCCGTCTCATATCCAAGCGAGCAGACATGGCTTCACGGCATACAGCTTTACTGGGTTCTTCAGATCAAGTAACCAATAAGAGAGGAACTGTTATCGTTACAAATGAGGGCGAGCGAATGAGGTGCCGCCCGTTAAGTATGATGCAAGCCATCGAGGTACTCATCATTTGTCGAACGCACAACGCGGGATGAACATACACAAAAACCATCAAGGTGTCTCCTGAGAACTTGAGAAAGTCGAGAAAATCATTTGTGCCCCTCATACAGTCTCCTAACAAAAGCATCAACATGGCGCGACAAAAGCGAGCGAGCAATGGCGCAGCAAAGGGAAGTTCAAAGGCACAGGACACTGCCCGAAAACCACTTCCAGTAACTATCTTATCTGGCTTCCTGGTAAGAGTCAGATTAGTGTGCGAGAGGAGAACGATGACTGACGATTGATAGGGAAGCGGCAAAACAACACTGCTTCGTCATATCCTCCAATCCCCCGATCATGGCCTGCGAATTGCGGTCATTGTCAACGACATGGCTGCTGTCAATGTCGACGCCAACATGATTGCTCGCTCCTCTGATGTGCGTGGCAAGGATAAAGACACGGGAGAGATAAGGGTCAAGGAGAAGATCGTTCAGATGCAGAACGGGTGCATATGCTGCACACTGCGAAGTGATCTGCTCACTGAGCTGGCACGGCTTGCATGGAGTGAGGATGGCTTCGATCACGTTGTCATCGAAAGTTCTGGTATCAGTGAGCCGCAGCAAGTTGCTGAGACGTTCACCACGGAGTTGACCGAGGCGATGGTCGATGCCGAGGGCATGGAGACCGAGGAGAAGGAGACATTCATGAAAGTGTAAGTGGACGCAATTTCTTGTGACACTCCATTTGCTGAACTGGTTGCAGTGCAAAGCTCGGCGGACTCAAGACCATAGCTTCGGTCGACACCATGGTAACTGTCGTTGATGCATTCCGCTTCTTCTCGGAATTCGACACTGCCGAATTTCTACAAGACCGATTTGGTAAGGAAGAAGTACCAGACGAGGACCAGCGCACCATCTCAGATCTCTTCGCCGACCAAATCGAGTTTGCGAACGTCATCATAGTGAACAAGATTGATCGCGCAGATGCGAAGACTTTGGGTCGCGTCAAGGCGTATGTCAAGACGCTCAATCCAACAGCCAAGATCATCGAAGCCAAATACTCCAAAGTGGATGTACGTGAGATGCTTAATACTGGTGTATTCAACTTCGCAGAAGCTATTACGAGCCCGGGCTGGCTGAAGAGCATTCATGAGATGACAGTCATGGATGTCCAAGGAAAGAAACGCCTTGCGCCGAAGCCAGAGACACTCGAGTACGTTTTTGTTTCCCCAATTTACATTGTCACCACACTGACCTTCGGCATAGATACGGTATTGGTAGCTTCGTTTATCGCGCCCGTCGGCCATTTGACCCTATGAAGCTGTACCGCCTCATCGAGGGAAAGTTCATCCTTCTGCAAGATGAAGCCGAAGACGTTGACGATGAAGATGAGGAAGACGAGGATGAAGTCATGTCCGACTCGGATGAGTCGCGCCCGTCAGCCAGCACGTCAGACAACAGCAGCGAGGAAGGCGATGGTGCTCCTCCCATGGATGACGCGACCATCTTGGCGAACAAGAAAGCTAGTCCATATTTCAGCGGTCTTCATCGAAGCAAAGGTATCTTCTGGCTGGCGACCCGTCCCAATCAAATGGGCTCGTGGAGTACCGCAGGCGCCATGCTCACTCTTGGCTCTGAGATGCCGTGGTTCTGCTGCGTGTCGGAGGAAGATTGGGGTGCTGACAAAGAGACCGGGAAAGCTATTCGAGCAGACTTTGAGGGCGAGTGGGGTGATCGCCGCCAGGAGCTAGTGTTAATCGGTGAGAAGCTCGACGTTGATGGGCTGACCAAGCTGCTCGACAATTGCTTGTTGAGTCGCGCGGAAATGCGGAAGTGGGAGAAGGTCATGCACAGTGACAAAATGGATGAAGATGAAAAGGAGGTGAAGTTGAGTGAGATGTGGGATGATGGCTACTGGGCTGAATGGGCGCGGCCGGGAGTAGAAGACGAAGATGACGAGGAGCACAATCACCATCATCATGGTCATTTCCACAAGCACTAAGAGAGGTCAGAGAAGAATATTCGAAATTCTATTTCGCACTTGTCAACTGCATGACGCTACAATTAAGACCTCCTGGAGTAGCACTTAGTAGTCTCACTCTTCTGGCACCTCAAGTCAAAGTAGTCAATGACCAAGTCGTCCTGAGTCGGGATGTTGTGCGTTACGCCAGCTGCTTCGTAGGCTTCGAACTTGTCTCCATACTGGTAACGTGTCCATCCAGTCAAGGGCGTATCCTGCGTAGTTGAGGTGGGTGTCTCGCTCACACCAAGCACAGCAGTCCACTGCTTGATCTGCTCCTTGAGGTTCTGCGGGCTGATAGTAGTGTCCGCAAGACCATGGAAAGTCTGGAACTTGGGTCGGAATGCTTGGTAATCCCAGAAAGCATCATGCACGATCGCGGCCCACTCAACTCCGGTCTTGATGATCTTTCCTGCTGCGCAGTCGGGGTTCCAGACGTCGAACCCATCGCCGGCAAAACACCCGAAGGGCACACCAGCCCATGCACTTCCTGCAGCAAAGAGCTCCGGGTAGGCTCCGATGAGGACATTGGTCATCATAGCGCCTGAGCTTGTTCCCTGTACGAAGACGCGGTCCGGGTCGCCGTGGTAGTTTTTCAGCGCCCAGTGGACCATGGAGGCGATACCCTGTGAATCACCACCTCCATCATGCCTAAGCGTTGCTTTGCTGCTTACGTCCCAGCACCGATCTGCGTTTGTCGTGTTGGGATATATGGTAATGAAACCATACTTGTCGCCTGCAGATGCCCAGGATCGCCATTCGAAGTTCTGCTGAGCAGTTCCGCCACACCAATGGGGGGTGACGAGAATTGGTGGGTTGGCCTGTAGCTTCGCAGGAACGTAGATGTGCATCTCTACATTGCGAGGATTGGGACCGAAGTCGGTAATTTGAGTGAGTTTAGAGGTGAGTTGCGCGGTTGCAGAGGCTGCGAAAAGCAGCGTAGTAAGGACCTGCATGGTTGCTGATGCTCGAGGGTGCGTGACCAAGAGTGAGGTTGGCCATCACGTCCTTATACCCTTCTTCTAGAACCTCTTACGGTTCTAGATTCTAATATGGCATAAAAAGGGTAAATCTTGTGAAATTATGCCATAAGCTGACAGGACTTTGAAAATACAGCGAGCGTTTTTGTCGGCATGATCCGTGTAGCTCTAGTCCGGCTAGACCAGTTTCGAAACGGAGGGAGCCAAACTGTATCGAAGCGCATACCAATAATCTCACCGAAACTAATTTCAACAACTCCGCTCGGCCCAATAACGTCCATTAGTTTCGACTTTCTAAATTTGAATGCCCAGGCTGCTTGGCTGCATGTAAAGAACGTACGGTTTTTACACACACACATTTCACGTAGAGATCTGCTGTGCCGTAGATTCTTCAATGTCAGTATTGCGTGTGCGGGTTCTTACCTCTGCATGGAAGCATAGCAACAGTCCAAGAGCAAGGGATTATTTAGACTTTCGGCCCTACCTTTTGCCTCCCGGAATTGCGAAGTCTTGGTCCTTTGTCGGTGCCCTAATCACGGCGCTTACCATTTGCAGAAGAACATCATTCTCGCCCAACGACAACCTAGAGCAGTACTAGTCAATATTGGGCGATGTGAAAGGAAAAACGCATGCTGGGGAATTGTCGTGGGAATCTTTGCGCGGAGGGCGCACACGGGCGCTGCCTGCGAATAGTTGATCACGCTATGTACCCCAAAACACCGGGGCAGTCTCACCCTCAGCATCTTCTCGCCATGGGACAAAGCGCCGACTGCCCAAGCATCTCCAACTCGCAAATTTTCATCAAACACAAACACGTGGACCGTAAGATTCTAGCAGGCGGCGCAATTATCTTACTTCGGATGACATCAAACCGAGCTAATGACAAAGAGCTCAGAAGTAGCAACGGCACCGTCCAAGCGCTAGGTGACAGGGAACACCACGATACATCGATTGATGAGTAACAGTTCGAAGCTTGATCGTGTTTCAAGTCCGGTAGATACGCTTGCCAAGCTTTTGAACGTTATTTGTGGCATTTTTGGTGTGCTGCGGAAGAAAACAGATTGAACTAGCTGACTTAGTACACAATGTAAGAAACAATCAAAAACTGTTTGGAACTACTCGATTCACCCAAGACTATAAAACCTGTAGCACTTTTTGAGGCTACTCGACGTCTCACCCAGCACCGTAAGACCTATCAAACAGGTTTCGTTGTACCAGAACCTTTGCTCTGCAAATGCTCTGCAAATGCTCTGCAAACTGTATGTTTGCTTTCTCCGACAGTATTGTTACCGGGAAAGCCATCATATATGCCTGACTTATGCCTCTCAAGAAGCATGCCATCAACTCAAACAGATCAAGCTCCAACATCACAAGCTATATTTATATACCTGACGAATCCGGTAAACAGCAATGTAGGAACGGGAAGGACAGGCAGTGGTCTTGGAAGCGAACACAGCTACAAATGATACTGGCCATCGCAGTGACAGCAATGGGAGTGGCCTTCACCCAAGCCGCCACCAATGAACGTCCCCTGACCCCTTCTGTGGAGTTGCTAGTCAGTGATGTCGACAATCCTGGCCAGATTCCTGAAAGCGATACATAAACGAGAACAAGCGACGACAACCCCCCATTCAGCAAAGACGACAGGAAGACTGAGACATATCGCTGTAACAACAATATGTCTTGCTGGACCAAAGCGTAAGGAGCTGCCCTCTTCAGATGGATCACAATGCTGACGACGTTGGACCAGACGCCGCGCAGTACAGTTCTGAAATCGATAACGATGTCGAGGCCTGGATTGTGAAGCGTTACTCGTGGCAACCAGAGCAAAATGTGCTCAAAATGCCTCCATCTTTCAGGGAACATGCCAACCCTAGGCTGAACGACCCTCAAGCATGAGGAACGCTACTGCCTTGTACCTGACTACCGTTCCACGATGTGGCTGAACATTCACAATGGCAGACAACGCCGCCCACGGTTATCTATTCTCTCTACTGACAACCCCTATAATTCCATAACAACACAATATCTCTCTACCACAACTCACAACCAAAGATCTCCACCGCAACTCACAACCGAGTTCCTCCACCAAATCTTGCAAAGATGGCCACCGTCCTATCTACTCAAGAAGCCGCGCTCAAGGTCATTCCCGCTCGCGCCAAGAGACAGAGCATAGAGTCATCGGACCTATCCTCAGCCGACATCACTTATATTCTCCGAAAGATATACGACCCTACAATGTTGTCAGGTCGTCCTCATTTCTACTCGCAAGACGAGTACGGCATGTCCATTGCAAAGATTCCCAACGCGTATGACCCCAACATCTTCTGCACAGTAGCAGAAACAAACACCCTTGAAGCATGGGACTAGGCGAACGAGCCGAAGCCCACGACCTTCAAGACCATCAGGGGTGTAGCATGGCCTCCTCGTTTTCAGTCTGAGCTCACTGGATATCCGCAACAAAAGGAGCATTGCATGAAGTGCAAGTCAGAGAGCGGTCTATGCATTGGAGGATTGTGTAATCAAAAGTTTGCTTCCGATTCTTCCCTCGATTTCTGGCTAGAGAACATCATCTTACGCCAAGTGGGAGACCGTGGCGTGGGAGCATTTGCTCGTAAAGCTATGGAGAACGGCACGAACGTTGGCGAGCTCGCTGGCAGGCTTCTGCCAAATCGACAAGACAAGCAAGAGACCTTTTACAACACGAAGATCTCGATTGGCACCAGTCCCAACGTCAACTATGCTGTAATTGACTTGAAACACACTGCTTCCGTCACGCGCTACTTGAATCACAGCTGTGTGCCGAATTGCACGTTCTGGGAAGGTCGGTGCGGCAACGGCTACCGCCTCGTGTGGGTACAAACGACTCGAGCCATAGCCCAGGGCAAGGAACTCACTGTGCACTATGGTCCCGGGTGGTTTGAAAGCCCTGACGAGTACTGCCTTTGTGGCTAGAATGGTTGCAGGTATCCTCCTCCTGCAGAGCAAGCCTCCACTCTTGAGATTGATCCTCTTGCAAAGCCAGGCATTCTTCGTACCTGTGAAAACCCCAACCATAGGAATGGCAAGAGTGCTGGATTGAGCGACGAACAGCGAGTATGCAAGAACTGCAGACAGCTAGAAAAAGACGCGAAAACCACCTACAAATGCAAAGACTGCAAGTTTGATAAGCACGGCAGGTATCAGGGTGGAAAAGCTGGCCCGTTGTGCCGCCCTTGTTTCGATCGCATGAGGAAGAAACAGAAAGAGAAAGAGGACGAGGAAAGGAAGAGCGCAGAGAAAGAGAAGGACGACGCGGAGGATGCTCACGCTACAACTGCGGACGCCGCTGTTCCAGCTCCTGCACCCCAGACTGCGAAGACTAAACGTCGAGATAAAGACTCTGACGCACCGCGGAAAAGGATGCGCAAGAGACCCCACAAGAAGTAGAGAGTCAATCCCAGACAACAATCAGCAGGGACTGGAAACCTAGCAGCTGGAGGCTGGTGAGTGTTCGATGGAGTACCAGGCTCGATCGGGCTTTTCGGATGATGAAGCGGGTGGTAGCGACCGTGGACTGGACTCTGTAGATGCCGGAGCAGACACCATGGGCAATGCTGCGGGTCCTGGTGACAGCGGACGGAATATTGAAAGTAGTACATGTCGCGATCGAAGCCCACCAACATATCCTCCAAGTACGCGAGGAGCCCCCCAGGTCTGAAGTCCGAAGCCAGCGACAACCCCTCATAGAGTCTCAAACCTAGCAACCCATCAACGGCAAGATACCAGTATAAGCAAGACGAATTGCTGATGGGCCCATCCCCAGATCTCGAGCTCCTGGGACTTCAACTTAGACCAAAGTCTCTACGAGATAATAGGTCAGAGGCGCTGAGTGTCGACCAGACAGTATACGAGCATGATGGCATGATGGCAGAGATCGTGCAAATGTCCTTGGCTCCTCGTTTGTCGGTGTTTCAAAACGCCACAGCAAAGAGGGGTTAGAGAGGAAGAAGGCGTGATACGAGTGCAGCAGCGACGGTAGCGACCAACGCAGCGAAGTCAGTGAATCATATATCAATCAGCCGAGAAAACTTGGAAAATATGCTTGTGACCGAGAAGCCTTAACAGACTTTGAGTGTTTCTGAAAACGGTGACGTCCATGAATGCAAGAACAGCAATCGTGGAACTGTGCACATATTTCGCCGTGATTATGAGCGGCTGCCTTCACAAATCAGCTAGTAGATATTAGGACGTAAGTAAGCATTGAGCAATTCAAAAGCACATAATGCATCGTCATGTTGTTGTGTTTACCAAATTTAGTTGTGAAGTTCATCGGGATGACGTATCTGCCAACGCAAACCCTTCACCGCATATCCCCACAAAAAACGTGTACCTGCATATCTCCCGCCTCACCCGCGACCAACCGAAACGATCCACGCAGGGACACTCGACAAGTCCGAAAATGCACTGACACAACCTTGACCGCCAACAAATACAAAACCACCTTCCTCGCCCCCTTCAAAAGTGAAAAGGGTTCCGACAAACCCCAACTTCTCAACCCGGAATTCAGATTCGACCATGTCACCCAACGAACGCCAACCCCTCCTCCACCACGCCGGCTCAACCGACCACCGTATATCCTCCATCCTCCTCGCACACTCCGCCTCCCGCAACACCCCCGCCTCCACGTCAACCTATCCCATTGACCACGGGCTCATCCCCTGGCTGCAAGTCCTCGGCGGCTTCATTCTCTTCGCCAATAGCTGGGGTCTCCCCAATACCTTTGGCGTATTCCAAACATACTACATCGATACCCTACTACCCACGCACTCCGCGTCGGCGATATCATGGATCGGCAGCGTGCAACTGTTTTTCACGACGATTGGATGTCTGCCGGCGGGTGTGCTGGTTGATCGAGGGCATTTGAAGGCGTTGATTGGTGTGGGGACGGGGCTGGAGGTAATTGGTCTGGTGGCAACGAGTTGGTGTAAGAGTTATTGGGGGATATTGATTGCGCAGGGAGTGTGCATGGGAATCGGTAGCGGACTGCTTGCCGTAATTCCCATCGTCGTGTTGGCGACGTTTTTCGAGAAGAGGAGGATGGTTGCGACGGGTCTCGCGTCCACGGGCGCGAGTGTGGCGGGAATTGCGTACACGCTTTCTATGCGCGCGTTGTTTACGAGTGTGGGGTTTGCGTGGGCGGTGAGGATTTTCGCGGTGATTATCTTGACTACGAATGTTGTGGCTTTTGCGGTGATGAGGCTGCAAGCGCAGTATGGATCTAAGGGGTCTGGCTTCGGGTTCCATCACTTCAAGGACCTGCCCTATACGGTGTTTGTCGGTGCGTTCACGCTGTTCGTGGCGTCGAGCTTTGTGCCGTTCTTCTTCATCCAGGACTACGCGCTGCAGCTCGGTGTGTCGAAGGAAATGGCGTTTAACCTGTTAAGCATCATGAACGCGGCGAACATCTTTGGTCGCTTTGTGCCGAACTTCATTGCGGATCGATATGGCGGCGTCAACACTCTGATCCCGCTTAGTCTCGCGTGCATTATAACGCTTGCCTGTCTTCCGCTGGCACAGACCCAAAGCTCGCTCATTGCGATCAGCGTTGTATATGGACTTCTATCTGGCGGCATCATCATCATCCCTGGACCTACGATTACCGAACTCTCGCCCACCGATACGGAGATTGGCGTGCGGCTGGGTCTCGCCTATCTAGTTGCTTCTTTTGGCGGCCTGCTTGGAAATCCGCTCACGAGTCTGATCAAAGGAGATGGCAAGAACGCTGTTCAGAATTTCAATGGCGTATGGTTCTGCGCTGCGGCAGTCATGACTGGGGCTGCAGTAGCGCTTATCGCGACGAGGTGGTTAAAGCTAGGATCGGCGTTGGCAATTGGACGTATCTGATCGTCGACCATGGAAAAGTACATTGACGTGTGATAAAACTATATCATTTCCCCCTCACTCTTAGCCTTCTCCTTCTTGAAATCTTCGAAGCTAAAGCCAACTTCCTCCACGCTCTTGATTTCATGTCTCTTCTCTCCGAAGCCTCCAAATGCCCTTCGAATCGCTGGGAAGTTCTCCCGACACCAAAATTCCCACGCGCCCCAGATAGGCGGTACCTTGCCTTTTCCATCACTTTCTAGTCCTTCTTTGGGTGGCGTACTCAATGCCCAGTGGCTCAAAGCATTCATGTAGTTGCCATCTTTTGGAAACGGTAAAAGGTGGAAGCTTCGCCCGTCACCTACTTCGGCTACAACGTCTTGCTCCCACTTTTGCATTTCGGCGTATGATGGCAGTGGCAAGCGTCCAGAATAGACGCGCGCGAGAACCGAAGACTGAGCTTCCGCGAGTGGAAACGGTATGACCCGCTGATTTAGTGTAAGGAACGACAATGTTGGCTGAGGTGCGTAGAACAAATGCTGGTAGGTGTGTTGCACATGACTTCCATCCTTGATCAGAGCAGGCTTTACATTGTCGAGAAAAGGGAAGGAGTAGAAATATCCCGTTGCAAAGATAACAGCGTCGATATCGGATTCGAGGGTACCATCTTCGAACTCAATACCTCGGTTGTCTGCGATGAAGCGCTTGATCGGAGGGACTTCGCGACGTTGACCTTCACCCGAGCCATGAGTTGCCGAAAACATGGAAATGGACTTCGAAGACCAAAGTAGTGGCGTCTGGCAGTGCGATGCAACTTGCGCGCTAATGTCTGCTCCGGAAGCAGAGTTTCCAACCACAATGACTTTTTGACTACGATAGTTCTCTGGCTTCCGATAGTACTTGGAATGGCTAAGTCGATTGGGGTATCTTGCATTCCACTCCCGTATGCCTTCAATGTCCGGTACAAAGGGTACAACAAAGTGGCCGCTGGCTGTTATAAGCGCATCGAAATGCTGTTCTGTCTCTTTTCCAGAATCTAGTTGTCGCACTCGCACTCGCCAGCTGCTATCATATGCTCCGCTTGTTGGCTCTGCGTTTACAACTTGCGTGCCATATTGCACAAGATTTTGCACATCTTTTCCGTAGTCGTCAATGTACTTTAAGACAGTATCATGCGTGGGAAATAGCTGACTATTTTGAGGCCAGTCTAAGTCTTGAAAGCCCATCAAACCTCGCGGGATGTTGGTTTCTAGTTTCTCGTACATGGGCGATACGAATGATAGCTCTTGTTGATCCTGGGCAGAGCCATTTGGTTGGGTGTCCTGGCATAACGACCTATGCTTCAAAATCGGATCTTGATTCTTCCCTCGCGGATTGGTTTGTGGAATTGTGAAAATGTCTTCATCTGTATGGTCGCCAGTATAGCTCCAAATGCCCCCGGATCTAGGTCGTTGTTCGTACAATACGATTTTATCGAATGCTTTCTCCGCCAGCAGGTACTTTGCAGCCGCGACTCCAGATGGTCCTGCGCCGATTATAGCGATCGATTGGGCTTTTAAGTTTAACTGCTTTTTTCCGGAGGTCATGACGCAGCGGTGAGCAATGCTCGCATGTGAAACTCGACGCGAATGCCAAAGTCGACCGGAGAAAGAAGACAAGCTTTGTCTATAAAGTCTATATTGACGGAAAATGGACATGCGACGCTAGTAATGTTAATCTCAAGAGTTGATGGGATGTGTGACGGTCATGTGGGGGCGGCGAGTTTCCGGTGCTAGGTATGGTCGCAATCTTGGAACCTCTGTCACCCGCGGCGTTGAGTACTTACTTCAACGTCCGCACCGGAATCTTCTCTTCTTGTATATATAACTTCGTTCCGAGCTGCCCATACTTTCTGTCAATCTGATCACACGTTTTTATAGCCGCCACCAAGCTTCATTGGAGCTCGAGAACTTCAATGCTTCGTACATTGCGCGTTGCTCGCCCCACCTTCGCAGCGCGCCAGTTCCGCCAGTTCTCAAGCAAGACAGCAGCCATGGCGCCTCTACGAATTGGATTCGTGCCTGGTACTATAGGATCAATCACGTGTGAAAACATCCGCTAATACGATCTCAGAGCATTTCTCAACCCCACTCGAATTTGCGAAGAAGCACTATGGCCTCGATGCGCGCCTTCTTCCATACCCCTCCGGCACCGGCCACATGGTCACTGCGTTACAAGCTGGAGAGATAGACATCGGCGTCGGACTGACCGAAGGCTGGATCGCAGCCATGGGCAAAGCACAAGCAGCCAAAGAAGACGCTGGTTTCCGAGCAGTTGGCACATACGTCGAGACCCCATTATGCTGGGCGATCTCCACAGGCGCGAAGAGAGAACTTACCGGCATAAAAGACCTCAAAGGCAAAAAGGTGGGCGTATCAAGAATCGGTAGCGGCAGCTACGTGATGAGCTTCGTACTAGCCAATCAGCAAGGCTGGTTGAATCCCGCGTCAAACAGCCCGCCGTTCCCAGTCGAGCCTCTGAATACATTTGTAAACCTGCGTGAAGGCGTGAACAACAGCACAGCCGATTTCTTCATGTGGGAGCACTTCACATCAAAACGCTACTATGACAATGGCGAGATCAAGCGCATCGGCGAGATCTATACGCCCTGGTCGTCGTGGAAGATTGTCGCTGTGAATGACTTGTTGTACCCAAAGAACTGGAGTTCGGCACCAAATGCCACCAAGCCTGCGTTGAAGGAAGAGCTGGAAGACGTGCTGGCTAAGATAAACAAGGGCGTCAAGCACTTTGAAGAGAATCAGGAAGAAGCGGTACAGTACATCAGCACGAAGCTCGACTACTCCGAAGAAGATGCACGGGAATGGTTGAAGACTGTGCGCTTCGCGAAAGACGTGCGGGGCGTGGATCTCGAAGTCGTGCATAAGACTGTTAGCACGCTACAGAAGGCTGGCGTTCTTGGTGAAGGAGTGGATAACTCGGACATGGTCGCAATCGAACGTAAATAAGCGGAGGAGTGAATACGGTATGTGGCACACATGTGAGATTAAAAATCAAATAAGCGCCATGTGTGTACATTGACAGTTGGATCATCTAGTCACAAGAAGTTTCTAACATATCTCCTCGAGCTCTTCGCTAGTATGTCGATGCAGTTATCGGCACTTCAACGGCACGATGCGACATCTGTATTTCAGGTCCGAATTTCCGACGTGCGGGTTCAAGGAGAGAGATAATAATTTTGATGATGAAATGAGATTGGGATTATGGTATAAACAGAAAAAGATCGAAGCTAGGCTGCAGGAAAAAGAACTCTTTCGTCTTATACATGTACTCCACTCACCCGACACGGCTGATCTCACAAGTTCCTGTGCATGCAGGAATCACCAAGACAGCTACATGGCGCTCAAGGGCTCCCAAACAGCCGCCGTCCGTCAAATGTCACCTCCGCCTCCCCGCCATCTTCCTCAAAGAAACGGATCAACACCCCCCTCCTGCGCACTATCCCTCTTGACCCTCCCAGTATCCTTCTCCACCCAAACTGCCGTGCCCACCACACTAACCACCAAACACCCCAGCACCTCACTCTCCCTTATCTCCACACCCACAACCGCATTCGCGCCCTTGCCCACCGCCTCCTTCACCATCCTTTCAATCGCCTGATCTCTGGCCGAGTAAATCGCGCTCGTCAGGCTCTTCGCCTCGCCCCAGTTGCTGCCAAACGAAGACGCGATGTTCTTGATAAACGACTTTGTGTCTTTGCGCGTGAGGGTCACCGTGCCGTGGCATGTTCCGTGCGCACGGAGGACGGTGTGCCCCGGGAGTAGGGGCGTTGTTGATGTGAGCAGGGCGGGTGTGCGGGAGGGGTGTGGTTCAGTTGAGGAGGAGGTGGAGTCGAATGTAGTCTGGAAGGTTGGGGTTTGTGGGATGGGTTTTGATTGCGGATGCCAGGAGGGCATGCGGGATGGGGGGACCATCATTGTTGAGCGGCGATTGGTTAACATGGTGATGTTTGGAGATGAAAGAAAGTGGTGATGATGTTTATGTGAGGAGTAATCACACGATGTGGTTGTGTGGATGTATGTAAAATGTAAACTTCTCTTTTATTTTCGACGCGACGATATCACTCCAATATATCCAGGCGCGACTCTTTGCCGTCCACCGAGACCCGAAACATACCAAGACGAGAGGATTTTCCTTCCAAGTATTGCTTGACCATCTAAGCCACCACGGCGACTACAAACGCGGGCAAACGCGCCGCGAGCTAGGATAAACTTGCGCGACAAGTAGTATTTGCCTCTCAAGGCAAGAAACTGTTAACGACGTATGTGCGGACTCGCGCTCCGCGTTGGCGGCGGTCGTGTGTTGTGGTAGGTCGAGACGAGGTGATGAAACGGCGCACGTCTGAGGTGCGTAATGCGGGTTTGAGATCGGCCTTTGATACGCCGGTAGTGCCTTCAGGCATTTCGACAATATTTCAGGAGCCTAGGCCAGTCGTTCGCATGCGCTCAATGTGCGTTTGCGTCATTCTTGCTGTTGCACTGCGGCATTGACTCCGCACGCTTTACCACCCCTGAGACATGCTCGACGAGATTCATCAGCGGCGATTGTCCTTGAGTAGAAGCTTAGAGCCGAAGCTTAGCTATGTGCAGCAAAGAAGTGTGTGCGATTGGGTTGTGTCTGAAACTGATACATCGCATATCGTGACTGTGGCATGACCCAACGGAGTTGACCGTTCGCCGGTTCAGAAGACCGACCAACCCATCTTCTGAGGCATAAGTTCAACTAACGGCACAGCTTTTACCGGGGTACCAGGTGTGATTGACTGCGACGGAAAGCAACCAGGTACAGCCAATCCAGTAGCCTGAAGCTATACACTGGGCAGTACCGCCGTATTCGAAGTCTAGCAATACCGTGTATAATTTCAGAATATCATTTTATTGGCAAGACCTCGTCTGCGTTTCTTTGTAGTTGACAACCGGCTGTGTCATTGAGCCGAAGAACTATCCCAAGACGCTTCGCTGGGCGGGCTCGCCATGCCCAGACCATACCCTTGTGAGACGTCGAAGATCGCCTCGCTCTCCATGGGTATGGTAAACATGTTGTCCCACCCTGCTGCACTCATGAGATCTGGATATGCAACACTGGGTACCGGGCTATAGGATGAGTAACTGCTCATAGGTGTCATACCAACTGCGGATACTGACGGCTGCTGATGTATTTGTGGGTCCATGTGCTGCTGCATTTGCTGGTACTGTGGCATGGGCATCATGTCATGCTGATACGGTACCGGCGCTATGTACTGGGGCTGCTGGTGCGAGTACGTCGCTGAGACTGGGACCTGTGATGGCGTTGCGGATGGTGGATGGTGGTAAGGGTCATGAGGCTGCGAAGGAGATTGGCGCCGATGGATACCGCCTGCTTGGGGTTGCAAAGTAGCTCCTTGCGAGTCTGGGCTGCTTGCGCGGGTTGCTTGAATCATGCGTTCGTACCATTTTTGTATCTTGCGCACTCGCGATTCGTAATGGAAGAATATGTCTTTCTGTTTGTTGCCTTCTCCACCTCTGCCCACTAATGCACCTATCCGTAGTGCCAGGTGACGAAACACGTTATCAATATTCAATCGATGTCGCAAGTCGCGTGTATGGGGTTCAACGCCGGGTTCCTTGCTGATGATGGCAAACTTCGCAGCCAGTGTCACGCCAAAGTTCAATTGGATCCATTCGGTGTTGGTCAGGGACATTTCTGACTTGGGTGGTAGCCATAGATAGAGGTCCAGAAAGGACTTCGCGCCTTCGAGACCTTCGCATATGATATTGAGATGCAGTCCAGGCGACTGCTGCAGATTTCGCTCGAAGAAAGCGACCTGGTATAGGAAGAGTTTTGCAGTATGAAATTGCATGAAGAGAAGCTCTAGGCACGTGATTAGTCGCCCGGTTGGGTTCACAGCTGTGGCTTGACTTACGGCTGTCGCTGACGTCAGAGCATAAATATACTCGAAACTCCTCCAACTCCGTCCGCACGCGCAGATAAGCTGACTGCGCATCGGCATCCGAATCTGACGCAGTCGCGATCTTGTCGATGCCCTCGATTATTCGCTGCAGACGTATGACATGGTACAGATCCTTGTCTGTCCTGTACTCGGCCTGCTCTCGCAGCGCAAGGGTTCCTTCTTCTATGAACTGCGTGCACGCAAATGTGTTGGTCTTGTCGAATAGCTTGGAGACACTGTGCAACGTAAGCCTCAGATTGCCATACGGAATCCGACGCACTCACGTGGAGGAGATGTAGAAGATGCCTGCAGCCGCGCGCTGCTCCTCTGCGCCCCACGTCACGGACAGCATGCCCGGCTTTTCGACGACAGGGTTCCGCTTATTGCCCGCGTTCGCTGGTTTCGGCTGAAGGGGCTTGCGATCGAGGCGCATGTCGACGGCGAGCGATATAGCGAGCTGAAGATACTGCGAGTAGTACTTCGATCGGCCGTGGTATTGATTCCTGGAGACGTCAGGGGCGTGCAGCAGCAGCATCACACAACCGCCACTTACCATGCCAGAACAATCAGGAGACCTTGAATATATTCCAATTCCAGACAATCGTCTCCTCCCAGCAACACCTTGTCGCTGACCATATGCTTGAATCGATTGCATAGCTTGTCTTGTGTGTTCAAATCATGGAAGCATGCCACCGAGACAATGGCGAGGAACAGGAATGGCTTCGTGTGTCGCAAATCGCTTCCAGTAACGTGCGGTGGGATGATGACGAAGGGAAAGTGAGGCATCATGTCAGTCTTGTAGACTTCGACCAGTGTCTCTGCCCGCTCGATGGATACAAGGTCCTCGTCCACGATATCTCCATCTTGGGGGTTGTTTGGTGACGTCGAAACACCAGCGTTCGATTCTTCGTTGAGCGGTGGGAGCGATTGCTGGACAATTGGGCCAGGTCTTTGGAGGCGGAGAAGGTCCTGTACTTGTTGTTCGAGGGCCTGTATCCGTCTGGGGTGGTGTCAGTATGGACAGCCGCGGGGTTCAAGCCAACATACGAGTCGCGTCTCGCCGAATTATCCCTCCTTCTCGCCGGCCTGAAAACGCAGTTCTTTCCCAATCTTGCACATCGGTCGCAAATGTCCTGCCGCTGCGTCCGGTCGCACCGAATCTTCAGCGAAAAGCAGTTCTGGCATGTTTTGGAAACAAGTTGGGCCGCTGCAGCTCCCTTGGCAGATTGCGACTCAGCCGGAAGCGACATGGCGCACCAAGTCTAGGAAACGCCGGATAGCAACAAAGCGGACGGTCATGGAGAGAGCAACGAACGACTGTAGCGGCCGCAGATACGAGACGGATTTGTCGGACTCTGGAAGCACGGGGATGCAGCGGAGATGACTCTGTGCCCATTGGGCGGCCAAGATGTGATACTTGGTGGCCTTCCAGTCCCTCGGGTCAGACTGTGAAGAGGTTGCAGTAAGGCTGAGTGTTTCGAGTAATCTTCAAGAAGAAAGGCGCAAGCCCAGTCGACCTCGCCGTCTTCTGCGCCCTTGTGCGAATCTCGTATTGACCCGGTCGCAGCGTACCCCGCCGTCATTTAGGCGTATTTGATGAATATCGATGTGTTACTCTGGTCACGGGTACAGATACGATGCTGCCTCTCGCTGCGCGTAAACGACCTAAATTAATCTCTTCACTAGGTTCCAACAAACAAGTGCTCGGGTTTGAGGCTTGCACGAAGGAATGCAGGTGCGTGGTGTAGCACAGCGGAACGTCATCCCGCGTCTTCCCCGCCGGCTGGTCTTTCAGCCGCATGTCCAACGACCTCGAGTAACGCTGAAGCGCTTTCAATGCTACGAACCACATCAGGGGTCTGAGAACTACATCATCTTGGATGCCATGTGCCTGGACAAAGGTGCATCAGCCTGGCATCTTCAATTCATATTCGGCGATTATACATCGACTACAAGTACTTGTGAGCCGTGTCGGGATACAACGAAGCCTTTTCATTCATCGTCCGATTTTCCATCCTGTCAAAACCTGAATCTCTCATTACCCTTTCTTTTCAGCTGTTTTAAGTCCTTCCTCATATGCTTTCAATGGAGGGATGGTTGATAATAGAATGGGCGGTGATGGAATAAGCAGTGCGGAGACTGAGAGACAAGAATTGCATTGAAAGATATGCCCACCACTACCAACAGGCAGCAGCAAAATTCGTGCCCGTTCTGCACCTCACGATATAAGCTAATAGCCTTAGGAGGTATACTTATCATACGCTTAGGGCAGCCTGAATCTATATGCACCTCTAAATTCTCTACCTAATTCTATTAGAATTCTTTGGGCATGTACAGACTACCTCTTCGTCTCTTCACGTCCGTAAAAGGCAGGCAGGAATTTTTCCGACGCCTGGCACCACTCAGAGCAAACATTGTGTCATATGTTGCGTTTAATCACCTTCAAATCCGTCTGTTACTTGAGCGCGTCACAGTCTTCACATTTCATTGCAGGAAAACTAAGGCTAGGTACGTTACTCTGCTCTGGCAAGTCCGAAGACCAGTATCCAGGCGTCACCACGGGGAGGCGCAGAGTCCGATTTTGACGCCCATCCTCCTCTTGTTGCACACAACGCGCACGCAGACCCCTTCGGAGTAGCCCCGTGAACCTCTTTTCCGCACACCAACCCATGCACCCTATTCTGCAGCCTTTCCTGCGACCTTTGCCTCACCATCTTTTCCGCGCCCCGAAGAGCAGCCGTCAGGCTCGGGTCCTGCCGTCCTGATAAGTCCGCAGTCAAGTACGAAGGTCAACGTGCAGTCAAGATCCGAGCCAGCCAAACGTCCAGGATGCATCGGCTGTTGTGTCGTTCCTACCGTAATCAGATCCGCCGGTGAGTGGTTGGAAGAATAGAGAATATCGGCAAAAGAGTGCCCTGAAGTGAGGTAAAGCGTCGTGGTGGGGGTTGAAGAAAGAAGAAGACCTGCGAAAGAGCGCCGTGAAGTGAGATACAACAGCTGCTGCTGTGTTGGAAGGTGGAAAAGAAATAGAGGAAGAAGAGTAGCGGGAAATTGACAAGAGAGGGAGGTGGGGTTGGAGTAGGAAAAGCTGTTGTATGGGAGTCGGGAAACAGAAAATATCAGCCCGGGAGGCTCATATACGTGAGGACAACAAGGCTAGGCCCGAAGTGGACGCGACAAACGGCAGACGCATGACGTACAGCAATAGCAACGGTCCCAGCAATCGACACCGGAAGAGTACGCAGACGGCTTCGCCCATTGCGGAAGCCCAGCCATAAGGCACGAGTCGCTTATCCAAAACGAGGCGAATTCGGCCGCGCGTGAAGGACTAGTGTCTGGAGGAGGTGAAGGCGGACCACGTGATTTAGGCAAGGCGCAATTTTACGTAAGCACTTTCTTTGCTATATCATGCGCCAACTTTCTTCTCGATGTTCACACCTTCCGCCACACTACAGCGAGGAGTAACTGACGCACAATAGGTACGGCTGTACGTATTCAACTCACTTAGAGCGATCCACAACGCCATTGCATGCTTTTGAGCCTCTCCGGGATCCTGAACAATACCTAGGTCCTCCCGCGCGTCTCACCCGACTTTCACCATTCTCAACCAAGATGTCAGCTTCGTTCCTGGACCTACCCGCCGAGCTGTTGCTTCAGGTATACAGCTACCTCGGATTGAAAGGTTCCGCTCTGCCCGACTTCGAGTCGATCACCAAACTCCGCTCCCTGTGCTCTGAAGTCAAACAAGACGTGGACCACGAACTTGCAAGGCAATGTCTCGATACTTTAAGGCTCGCATGTCTTATGAGATCTACCGGAAAATACGCCTTTACCAGCCAGCAAGCTTTGTCGAAGCGAGGGAGCTGCGCCTGTCTATCCCGGTTTCCTATATCATGAATCACCTCACTGAAGACTTCTTCGATGTCGGCTACCAGTACCATCGCCAACCGCCGTTCTTTGTGCGTAGGATTGTGTTCTTCCTACAAGAACAGGACCTTAATGTCTTGCAACGAGACGGTTTGCAAGCTTGGCTTCATGTTGTTTACTTCTGCCGCATGATAGGCCGGGATGTCAGCAAAAATGCTGAAGGATTGGACACACGCGTCGAGATGCATTGTGCAGCTCAAGCAAACGAAATGAATCTAGTGCTCTATGGGGGTGAAATGCGAAATGTGAAATGTCGCTGCTTTGCACTGCTGTGGCAAAATGCACAGGAAGGGCACTCATGTCGCTATCGAATCGAACAATTACAGCGCACAGTTAGTCTTTGGATCAGCAGTGCTGCCTGAGCAGTCTTCAGACAGATGGGTTGCCTTGAGTGCGTCTTGAGCGCGCTACAAGGGTTGGTCGTTTCCAGGCAGCACATCAATTCGCCGGAAAATCTCATTGTCTAGAGAGAGGAGACCTTGGAGAGTTGGAATTTATAGGGATACGACGCTAGAATTGGACTGGTGAACTGTAGTAAAAGCTAGAGCTGGAGATATTCAAGGATTGCTTTAGGGTTCAAAACGTTCTTATAGGTGTTAGATATTAGTCAGGATGCTGTATAGCATAATGAATAGCGCCTAAACAAGTCTTGAGTCGTGAGCAGAGCCGCACCTCGGTTGCAAAACCGCGATTATGATCACATGCACTTACATAAGCCTCACATTCACTTCGACATTCGTCCACGAGGCTAGCGCTAGCGCGACAATCGAACAACAACTCCAGAATACCCCGCCCACACAACTCAGTCCCTCGTTGCAGATCCCTATTTTTGCCTCATAACTTTCGCGTGCGCGTCAAACACGGCGGAACCGCGCAGCCTCCACAGCATTTCACTTCACCATGGTAACGGCCCGTCCGTCATACAAAGTTCACATGGTGATGACCCTAACCAATAAACCAGGCTGACGAAGAGCTCCACACCAACGGTTTATTGACTTTACCTGTCGAACTCCGCCTACAAATCTACAGTTACATCATCCCCCTCGACACCGAAGTCACCAATCTCCGCGGTCTTGTCATGTCATGCCGCACCATCAAGTACGAACTGTACGACGACATGCGCAACTACATCCAAAAGAGTCGCGCTCTACTGCAAGCCCGCTGGCCCTTCGACAAACCCTTCAACATCCCATTCCCTGGCCTGGCGTTCAAATCCAAGCAGCTTCTGATCGAAGTGCCGTACTACAGTAGCGGCCGAACCCATACTATCGAATTCTGCGAGGAGAAGGTCAAGTTGCAAGAGTTTGTATCACAGGGCGCATTCGATCTCGGTGTCAAGCGCGTCGTTCTGCACGTAAAGGCGTTGGATGTGCAGCACACGGACGCGCCCATCCCGCACTATCGCGTCCCGCCGCCTCGCCCTGGAGAGCGCGTGGAGAAGAAGGAGGCTTCCCACCTGATGAAGATGTATCTGCGTTTAGCCATGGAGGGCGCATTTCTGAGGGCACAACCCGAAGAGATGAGTGTTGTGCTGTTCGGGCGAGAGTATGCGAGTTGTCCTGATACACTTGTGTCCAGAGTCGTGGAGCTGGTGCGGGGTCCAAATGGGAGGCTCTGGCTCACTGAGAGTCTTAATGAGCCTGTGTATGCTGGGAGATGGCCTGTTATTGGCACGTGAGTGGGAAGGCAGCTGGTCGCCGCATAGAACGGAACGGGGAGGAGATGGCGCGAGCCGGAGTCATACAAACTCCTATGGGGGCTTGATCGTCAAGATAACGTGACATTATGTGTATTCAAGCTGCTATTGTCATGAACGAATACTTTGGACCTCAGAGCTCTAGCACCCAGTCGTGATCGTGTACTTCACATCATCCAACCACAGTCCAGCATACATGTCACCGCCATTGTCCTTCCTCGCAATGCTAAACCCCACACTCTTGAGGCCTTGCCAATCTTTCCCAAATGCTGTTGCATTCATGACAAACTCATTCGGATAATGCCCAGGGTCCAGTCTCGGGAAAGTGATGAGGCGGAGCAGCTTGCATCCGTCAGGCTTCCAGCCCCAAACACTGATAGCGCATTCAGGCTGCGGTATTCCTCCAATACAAGCGTATGAGAAAGATTCTAGATCGAACGTCTGCTTCGGTGGTCTGGCGGTAGTGTTAGCGATAATGAGGTAGATGAAAGAGTGTGAAGCAGTACGAATTTGGTACGGAGAAGTTTCCACTACCACCATACGCCACGGCTGTTTGATTCCCGGACGTTGGCGGGAACCAGCCATCATATTGATCGACTTGGAATGCAGTATAGCTCAAGCCATAGTAATGTGGTGGGATCGGATTAAAGCCCCCATCATCGAATCGGAGGTCGTCGTACTTGGCTGTCTTCAGCTCTTTGGTCGGGTAGCAGTCGTTGCTACCTGCGTCCGTTGTAGGAGCAGAAAGGCCCGAGGTAGCAAAGAAGAAAAGAACTAGATTTTCGATCATGTCTGGAACTAGGGTGGTTAATCGAGATCTCAATTGCAGCGTTATGGTCTTATATAAGTTGCTCTTCTCACAGCATGCGTTCGTTTGGACCATTCGGCGGTGAAGGTTTGTCGTACTTGTGTACTTATATGGAGTACAGATGACTTGTGCAGAATGCAAGACCATCAGGTTCATCGTATTGAAGTCCCAAAAGAGCAGGAGCTGAAGTTGTATACGAGAATACCCCGCATTGTACAACCTCAAACCGACGCCCATCTGAACATACGTCGGGAGCTTTGATAACAGGCTATCAGCATCGAAAGTTGTCAGAATAACCATGGCGCAGGTAAAGCAAAATTTTGGTGCACTTCCAAGCGCTAATTGTGTTCGAACCTAATCTCTTACGCCAATCCGATTACATCGGAAGACTTGCCATCACATTATGAGGTACTACAGAGGTCTTGAAGCATAGCAGATATGGCTATGCCACGCGTGCCCACTCTGCAAATATGGCACGAGTTATTGCGACTATTGGTGTTCCTCTCAGTCAGACCCCCAGGCATGCCCGTCAAATAGGGACGACAAGAACGGATGATCGAACCTACAAGGAGGGGAATCTGCAGTTCCAATCTGCTTTCTCGCCTCGTAGTTCCATATGTGTTGGATGCAAGTGTTCTCCAAAGTCAGTCGCGGCGTAGCTGTATTCGCATAGGCGAACACTCTCTCGATGGCTCGCCACTCATAGTCACCATCATTGCTACCGAAGTATCCATTCAGATAGAGTTTTTCGAGCGAACGTGGCAGAAGAGTGCGAACGTCAAAGTCAGTGTCTAGATCTTGGTGATCTTCTCTTCTGTGAAAGCCCTGCTCCAAAGGCTCTTCGTCCTCAGCTTCATCATCGGGTATCGGTCGAACCATTGCCCATTCACAATTCAAAATTCGTAGTTTTTGGAAGTCTCGAAAAGAAACTGGCAGGGTCTTTTCAAAAGACTCCTAGATACTGCGTCAGCTCAACCAGATCCGGGCTAGGATGCTAGCCTTACATCATCATCATCATCGTAATCTTCTGTAGTTGCTCCAAAATCTAGCACAAGCTCCTCTAATGATTGGCCTACACGCGCCGCAAGTGCCGGTATCAACTTTTTGTTCTCGTCGTACGATTGTGATGTGTCCAAGCCTCTGCCGTCAAGTGTGAACTTCTTGAGATGCTTGACGCCAGCAAGAAGCGTGTCCAAAGCTTCGTAGTCAAACAGACAATCCTTGAAGTAAAGTTCGGTGACATTCGAAATTGACAGAACCACAGGCCGAAGATAGCCATTCCTTTCCTTTTCGTAACCTCCGCCCATCTCGTACACCGCAAACGTCCTCAGAGATGGTATGCTAAGGAAGGCGGATGCCCAAAGAGGAGTAGTCCATTCATCTGATCTCCCGTAAGAAATAGCAGCAGTTTTAAGGTGCCGTAAAGGAAGATTCGCGGCGTTGGATGGTTCTTGGTATGCGCCAGCAATGCGATGTATCATGAGTTCGAAGCAATCACTATCATCGTGTTCTGTGAACCTGATCGTCTTGAGGTTTGGCAAATGATGCAGTAGTATCGCTATGACGCCATCGTCGTTGCTTTGGTCGATGCGATCCTCGATGGTACCCACAATGTCGTTGGGACGTTGTAGGAGCGGTGGGGATGGATCTCTTGCAAGAATGTGTCCAGACTGAAGGACTGGATACAAGCTTTCCAGATTTCGCGCAGCCTTCTTCATTGTATTCTTCTCTTCAGCACATGGCGCCGGGAAATCAACCCTAATACCGGACTGAAGATGAGTCCAATTGTGGGGTTGAGGACGACTCCAATCTTGTTGACGAGTGCCCGGCAAGCTCAATTCTCTGATGTACCATCCTCTGGACGGATCGTCAAGAATTTCTAGCAAAGCTTGCCAGGTCAACGTCTGCGCTTTTTTAGTATCGATGGTCTGCCATTCCGAGAGCAGTCTCCCATGCTCTTGCAGTAAGGATTTGCACAGCGCTGCATTGCGTCTACATGTAAGCGCAAAGTCCAAGGTCGTATCTGGATTTAGGTACCCAGCAATGTAAAGAGTGAGCTCCGTAGGCAGCGCATTCAAAGCCATAATATCGTGAAGTGGGTGGGGAGTATGACGGTTCAGGGGAGTTGTTTGGAAGAACGCGCTAAGTTAGGTCCAATGTTGGCGACCCGCCACCTGCAAGCGGAAGCAACACGTCACGCGTTCCCAGGCAGCAGCAACCTTGGAAGACTCGAACGCTTCAGCATCAATTTTTGACTGACCAAAAAACTAAGAGAGACTATTGGAACAATTCACTGCGGGTTGCTATACTTTGTTTCGACGAATAGGCCCTAGTAGCAGTCTTCCGGTATTGTCACAGCTTTAGACTCACAGCTTCACTTCCTGAATAACATGACAGCCATCCTGTTCCCCGACGCATCATGAATCTGGCGCCGTAAACCTCACCTGGCTCTTCCAAACATCAATCCTGCTTCCAAATACATGAAGTGCGCAATCACCTCCTGGGAATTCCATGCAACATGGCGCCCCATTTCACACACTCGTAGCCAAATTGACCCCAGCAACGTTTCAATTGTTCTTCGCACAAAATCATGCCCCAACACCCCTAGTGTACAAAACCTGTAAATACTCCAAACCACATAGCATACCACAATAAACACTGAAAGCCATTTTTCAAACCACAATAAAAACTCGAACTTCCTAATCAAGCTACACCAAACCACAATGTCCACAATCCCAACCACATTCTCCCCAACCGACGACCTCTCCACCGTCCTCACTGAACTAACCACCCAAGCATCAGCCCTCCTCTCCACCATCCACGTAATCCAAAATACACATGCAACATACACATCGAGCTCAAATCTCAAAGTGAAGAGCGACTTGGCAGTGGTCTTGCTACAGCGTGTCGCCGCAATGGAATCCGATCTCGGCATCATCAAGCTCAACGCTAGACTCATCAACGAAGAGCGACTGGAGGCGTGGGCGGGCAGTGCGGGTAGTGCGGCGGAGATGATGGAGAGAAGGGAACGGCTGAGGAGGTTATGTGAGAGGATGGAGGAGTTGGGGACGGCGGTTGGGGGGGTTAAGGGGGGAGTTGGATGGGGATGGTGAGAGTAGCTAGGAGCATACAAACACCGACAACATTCGTAGTCTGGTGCTGATAAGGCTTTGAATATATTCGAGCCGGTATTTGAGATGATGTATGGAGCGAGAGTTCGAGCAGGGGGTGCGAAGATTCCTGGTTCCGTTGTGACAAACCGATCGACTCGAGAGTATACTACACATTTTAGTTGTGTGCGCAGTATATGACCAAAGCGACACGGCTCTACTACTACAGCAATAAAAGCCATCTACTCTTCCTCACCTACACAGCCTACTTCTTCGGCTCATTGTCCCCTCACTTCTTGAGCCCAACAACCACCAAATTTCTCGGACTATGCTTGTACTCGAATACCGGCTCCACCCACGCCTGCTCAATCTCTTCCTGTTCCTTCAGCCACAACCACCGATCCGTCACAATCACCGCCTCGACCACGCCCGCACTGAACGCCATCAAACTCCACATGACACTCAACTCCTTCTTCTTCTCTGCATATCGCGCTTCGTAATCCATGATGTCTTCGTCGGTTAGGCCGTCCATTTTCTCTTTGATGAACGCCGGATCGACTTCACAGAAACTGTTGGGACTGATGAGTTTGCCCACGGCGGCACGGACATAGGATACGAAATCGCCGTAGGCGAATTTGCGCAGGGTGCCGATGGTAAGGGGCGTAGATGTGCCGTCGGATGACAGACCGGGGCCACGGCCGTAGGGCGGCGTCCAGTTGACGTGGGAAGTGTGGCCGTTTGCTGAGACGTCTGAGTTGAAGTTTGCAGCGTCGACGGGCGCGGAGACGACGCCTCGGTCGAGGAAGATGCGTTGGAGAAGTGCGCGGTAGAAGTGGCGGGTGAAGAAGAGATCGCTGTCGGTTGCGCCCCAGTTGAAGGGGGCTTGGACGGCCATCATGCGGGCTGTGATGTTAAGGCGGACGCCTTTGGGTGGTTCTTCATCACTTGTGCTGCTATATGCGTCGCCGTTGAGGGACTTCAGGGACTGGTGTGGGAGCGGGTATTTTGCTAATTTCTCAGACATTGGGAAGCCGTGGGGATCGAATGCGTTCGAGGTAGAAACTAGTCGAGGATGGTTCGGCCGTAGTGTAGGAAGCTTGTAGGTCGGTGGGCCGAGACGCTCTGTGACGAGATTGTAGCAGCAGCCTACCATTGCAACGGCAGCGATGTGAGGGTTGAGGAGCATAGATCGTAGTCCATGATGCACAAGGTTGCCGCATGAGTGGAGGGAGATGACCATGGCGTTGACGTCCTTGGGCTTGGGTATGACTTCAAGGTTCGGCAGTTCAGTCACCACGTCAGAGTTGGAACCAGCTACATCTTCCTTGACACTGGAGCTGTCGAGAACTTGGTTGATGACAGGCGTCAGGTCACCATCTTTGATGACGTGCTCGACGTACTGGACACTGCCCTGGCCTTCGGTATAGACTTGTAAGTTTGTCGTAGTGGTCGCCCGAATCTGTGGTTTTGAACTCTTATTTCCGTTTGTATTCGTATGCTGCGCGGCGGTGTCTTGGAATTGAATCGTGGGTGTACATTCCCCATCGATGCACTCAACCTCGCGCACCGGCTGGCTGTGCAGAGGATCGATTTCATTCTCGTGTTTGAGTTGCGACTGTGGTCGTTTGGTTGTCTCAAGAGCCTCAGCGGCGCCAGATACACCCACCCCGTTCATCTCATCCTTCTTGGCTTTCTTTCCTTTGCCTGTCAAAGCACGAAACTCTTTCTTGTTCCTCATCACCAATGGCTTTGGAACAAGCCTGGCTAGAACATCCATGTTCTTAGCCCCTTGAATGTTATGCTGCTTGCTCTCGACAGCCACAATATGCTTCGAGTATGGCGGAGCAGCAAGAGCACGACCGAGGTAATTTTGTCCCGAGCCAAAGTCTACCAGGTGCGTGATGGGCTTCTTGTTGGACGATGCGATGTCTGAGGTAAGCCTGTCAACATAGCGGGCAAAATTGTCCACTTCGTGCACCTTCTTGACTTTCATGCCTAAAGCAATGTGTCGCGGTATTGTCGCCTTTTGAGGTTCCAGACCAGATCCTGGAGGTGGGAAGTCTCGGGCCAACAGGTGCTTTCGGACTTCCTTGACGTAGTTCAACAAATCCTCAGGTGGTGCAGGTCCATCTCGCCAGGCTTTGTCCTTGTCATCAAATTGGGTCAGATCTTCCCGCATTGATAGGTCCATGATGTCCATGATGTCCCGGCTCTTGAACCAATTTCTCCATGACTGCGGGAGAATGGCAGAGTAAAGGTCAGGTGACCTTGTGTAGAAGTCTAAGATGTGAACGCCACCGCATAATGTCTGCAGAAGCCATGATGAAGTACTGAATTTCAACAATGACTCCACATAGTCTTCTGCGGTGCTGAAGTCGGGGGGTAGCGGCAGAGGACAATCAGGGCCCATCTTGGTGGCCAGTCCCCAACCGAACGATTGGCTGGGCAAATTCTCGAAGCTGGTGTTGTCGTGCCATCATGTTCGCGTTTGTCGTGGTCTTTTGCTAGCTAGACGGATTTTCTGGAAGGTGTGTGGGTCCGTGCGCCAGCTCAACCCGCGCGTTTGGTTCTGGGGTACCGCCGGCTCTAGGACGCCATCTCCAGCTTGCATGTGTCTCGACTATAGCTGCCACCACTTCCCTACACCTTGACTACTCTGAACACGATAGCAATATCCTGAATCGCGTAATACAATATGATGTCCTCACAAAACGATGAGGACCCCTTCCTGCAGGTGCAAGCGTACGTCATCTATTCCTCTACTAGGCACCTTTGCTGACATTATAACAACAGCGACGTCCTTGCTGCCCTCAATAATGCCCGACCACTGTTCAAGTCATACCTACGAATCCGATCATCGGCATCTTCGGCAAACAGCCCCGAGCTCCGCGAGGCCCGAGGCGAGCTCGAACAGACGCTACAGGACCTGAGCCAAGACCTCGAAGACCTAATAGAGAGTGTCAAAGCCGTCGAACATGATCCATACCGCTTCGGCCTCGAAATTGATGAGGTCGAGCGTCGGAGGAGATTAGTCAAGGACGTTGGGGGCGAGATTGAAAACATGCGCGACGAGCTGCAGCACACGATTGAGGACGCAAAGAACAAGGGCAAGAGTGCTGCGAATGGCGATGCTCTGCCTGACCCAGATTCCTTCGAGGAAGACGACGCTTATGCGGCATACGAGCAGGAGCAGCAGCTCGAGATGATGCACCAGCAGGACGAAGCCTTGGACGGCGTCTTCCAGACCGTAGGGAATCTCCGTCAACAAGCCAACGACATGGGCCGCGAGCTTGAAGAGCAGGTCGAAATGCTTGACGACGTCGACACAGTGGCAGACAGAGTTGGCGGCAAGCTGCAGACTGGCATGAAGAAGGTGGGCTGGGTGATCAAACAGAACGAAGGTAGAGCTGCTCTAACTTTCCAATTTCGACTTTGCTGACTCAGATGCGCAGACTCATGGTCCAGCTGCTGCATTGCAGTACTGATCTTCGTTTTGATCCTGCTCTTGGTCTTACTGCTAATACTTTGAGCGATATCGATAAGGACTATACAAGAGTCGTTGAGACATGTATGGACACTTGGAGTGACCGTCATGGACCCGCGTGCCGCACTGTCGAACCAATCGCGATATGATCTGCCACCCAAGTCCGCTGCTGCTGCTGGTCGCTCCACAAGTCGGTGGCTATTAAATGAGTGCGCCCTTGCATGACGTCCGACCATGCAAATATGCATCACACGTGCTCCCAGGGGACCATACATGCACATAGCTGAAGCTGTTCGCGCTTCAGTCGTATATCGGACAGTGACTGCAAACCAGAGCGATCGCATGATTATCGCGATGATTATGTCAAACAACATGGAGTTCCATCAAAGTCTGGGGAAGTCGCCCAAGTAACTGCATTCCTTATACTACATCGTTACACGGGATTCTTGAGGGCCACATGTAGGCAAGACTGTAATGGCTCGCTATAGGAATGCTTCTAATACAAGCTGGGCCGTTCAAGTGCTGAACGGCCATCATCGTCCCGAGACACACGAGGTCTGGCGTTCAACACACGAACATTGCCATCACCATCTCAACCGCACCCGACTTTGCTCGCTCATTGGTTTATTGCTTGTGCTGATTCACTGGCGCAAGCATCGCCTCGATCAACGTTGGCACATTCTGCCAATGTATGTACAAAGCTCCGCGGCTTATGTTGCACCATATAAGTGAACAGCTTGTTTCACCCATGGTGACTAGCAGCGACGAGCCAGCTAACACGACGACTCGAATGGCTGTCTCGGATAACCGTCGCGGCCGAGCTGGACAGCTACCCATCATAGACGAGAAGCGAGAAATCCCAAGCAAACCCTACACCGGAGTCCCGCGGCGAAAGATCACCTTAATTACCATCACAATTTTATTGAACATCTTACACTGGAGTTCCTTGATCTGTGTCTTCACATCAATCTACCAAATCGCAGCGACCCCGGATGATAAAACCAGCATCCCTTCAGAGGTGTTAACGCTACTTTCTGTCAGCTTCTCCAAATCCGAGACTTGAACCCATAACTTACAGCTACAGGCATTCGTTACGATATCGTACACGTACCTTCATACTATCATCTCGTTCAAGTCGAGAACATGGACAGACCTGCGGAAACATCGGACTGCGATCAAGCAGACATCGTATGTCGCAACGCGCATTGTCGTTACTATGTGCGTCCTGTGGCTCTTGACTTCGGGATGGAATATGATTATCGTGGCACGTCGGCCAGTATGTCTGCCAGTTGCGCCTAGCCTACAGGCATGGGAGATTGGAACCGTCTGTCAGGTCGCACGTCTGGGTATCGCGCTTGCTGTGGTATCTTTGTAGGGACAACAACCTTTGGACTCAAGACGCCACTAACAAGGGACTCAGGGTTGCATCATGTATTCTCTTTGGCGTTCTCGCAGTAGTCCGACGGCCGTTTGAGGCACATCTGTTCAAACACGGCTACATAAAACCGATTAACCCATTCACCACACCAAGCGCGTCGAGAGCCGCATCTCCGGTGCGACCCAGCGCCCGCACATTGGAGAAGCAGCCAAGAGGAAGGCGTCCTACCATGCTCAGTAGAAGTCGCTCCAATTCAGACATCGAAACCATAGATCTCAGTCACAGCCCGGCTCCGCCAACAATACATTCCCCTTCCCCTCAACGCTCGGTAGGCTTGGGAATTTTCACATCCGAGTTTGCCCCGCCGCCAATACCACCACAATTCAGGCTGCCTTTGCGGTCAACCTCGCTCGATTCTCTTAGGCCACTCTATCCTCCTGCCCCATCGCAGAGGATCTTGACGCGCCCGCCGCGTCTCTCTGGTAACGCCAACAATGCCGTTTTTATACCCCTTTCTGTTGCGCCCCAATACTCTGCATCTACATTACGTGCGCTTTATCCGATGGGCCCTTCCAAGCTATATGCATCGCAGTCACACCCCCATCTACCCGGCGCTGCCTTTTCACATCGAAGCCGCTTTTCGCAGTCTTCCGTATCGCTGTCCAAACCGCACAGACTGAGTACAGTCACGCAAAACGATAGTTGTAGCTCGCCAAGTGAATCTTTGAGGGCCGACGGCCTGGCAGCGTCTGCACTCGCCGAAGATGTTCCCATACCTAGTCCTCTACGGCCCAAGACACGTGGCAAAGGCCACAAGCGGACTTCGAGCGCGCCAGATGTCGCCCCTGGAGCCCAAGAGCCGCCTCAAAAAGATATCTCAGCACTACGATGGAAGTCACAGGTGCCAAATAGAATCGAAGAGCGAAGCTCAGAGCCGAATACGCCAGACGTGGCAACGGCGAGCATCAAGCTGAACAAGGTCGTGCGATCATCCTCGGCAGAATTTATGAGCCGCTTTAGCCCGGACAGCAGTCCTGACAGCGACGAAACAACACCACGACGGCAACTCGAGCGCAACTTCGATCTCAGAGCGAGGGTCATGAAGGAGCTTCCATTTCGTCGATCGCGATCTGCAGGCGCTTCAACACACCCTGATGTGAGCGCAGGAGCACAACGATCCAGCATCGTAGAGGCAGCCGCAGCAATGGTCAGCAACATGCCTCAGGATCTCTTGATGCCGAAGAACAGACTGATGCACTCTGAGCCAAAGAAGAGGGCTGCGTGGGACGATTGGAGGAATAAGCCGTTGCCGCGTATTGCGCATTTGTAGGTGTGGTTCAAGTAGTCACGCGATGGAGGTGGAGTCGCAAGCTCGTCGTCAGCTTGCAGGTGGGAGAGCGCTGCGAAGTTAATCGAGCGGACTTGGTAATGTTGCTGCGCCACAATGGCAGTGAATGTTTGATAGAAAATGTACACAGTATATAGCGTCTAATCTACCTCTCACTCCTAGAACACATGCATAATGCTAGATCACGTGGGGGGCGCAATTGTTGGTTGCACCCATGGATAGAAGCCAATCGGTCGCGCATGACAACATCGGCCTGCCAGTTTCAAAGCCTCACCGCGACATCTGTCAAACCTTGAGTCTCAAACCGTGTCACTTTGCCCCCCATGCATATCCTGGCACGCCTGGCAACCTTCGCGATCTAGGTTGGGGTCACCGCTCGGTGGATCTGCACTGCCGGAATGCGAGCACCAAGACGAGCCAGCAGGTCAACAACACGCCAGCGGCGAATGGCGACCAACAGTGCGCCAAACACCAAGACAAATTCATGCGCAATGGCCCCAGTTGCGACAAAGAATTATGTATCTGGATAACGATGTCGTCAGTGCCACGATTCAGGATCTGGAGACGACTGCGATGGGCCTGACACCCTTGCGGGCCGATATATGGTGCCAATTTGGCGTTTCAGACACTTTCCTCCATCGCTCGTCACAGCAAATTGGTCGCGCGCGCAGACATCTTGGAGTCCTTCACAAAAGCCCACTCAACGAGGCTGTGTCGGCGGCGGAAATATGGACGCGCAATCCACTCGGTCTCTAGGCCATCATTGACATCGCGTCCTGCCAATTGATCGAGTGTTGCCCCTGACCAAGCCTGGGCGCGCATATGAGGCGCCTCTCGCAATTCACGAACGGTGCTTGGCCGCTTGGCCCTCACGTCCGCTCCGCGACTTCCTTGCCGCCAACACTCGTCGACTTGGCGCGAGACGATGATGAGGGTTGGCAGTTCCACATGTAGGCTTCGGGAGACACCAAGAAATTAGGTGCTCTCCTGCTTCAAATACGTCCATTCCCTGATTCCGTTTCTTCTTCAATGCCTTTTGTTTGAACTCTGCTTACCCCGTCACTCGTTAGACAACCATTTGCTCTCTTCTATTAGCCTTTTAATCGATTCCTTTTTCTTACAATCACAGTCATGAAGTCCTTCGCCATCTTTGCCGTCATCGGCGCCGCCATTACTCCCGCATTCGCCCAGGGCAAGGGAAAGCTTCCCCCAGTCTCTGTGAAGGGCAATGGCTTCTTCGCAAACAACCAGCGTTTCTACATGCGTGGTGTTGCTTACCAGCCAGGTCCGTAGTTCTGTGGAATTCCGACGCGGTGGCGATTTTCTAACAACTTTTCAGGTGGTGCTGCTGATGCAAAGGACCCTCTCCTCGACCTCGAGAGTCTGAGGCGCGATGTCGCCAACTTCAAGGACCTCGGTATCAACACCATCCGTATCTATACCATCGACAACTCCAAGAACCACGACGAGGGCATGAAGATGCTCGACGATGCCGGTATCTACGTCGCCCTTGATGCCAACACCCCCAAGTACTCTCTCAACCGTGAGAATGCTCAGACCCTCCACCGATCGTACAACGACGTCTACCTCCAGAACGTCTTTGCCACCATCGACGCTTTTGCCGACTACAACAACTTGCTCCTCTTCTTCTCCGGTAACGAGGTTATTAACGAGCGCAACAACACCAACGCTGCGCCCTACATCAAGGCTGTCACCCGTGACATGAAGCAGTACATCTCCAACCGCAAGGGACGCAAGATTCCTGTTGGATACTCTGCTGCCGACGTTGCTGAGAACATTGAGGCCCAGGCCCTCTACTTCAACTGCGGTACCGAGGATGAGCGCTCCGACTTCTTCGCCTTTAACGACTACTCCTGGTGTGACCCCTCTTCTTTCACTGCTTCTGGCTGGGACAAGAAGGTCGAGACCTACAAGGACTACAGCAAGCCCCTCTTCCTCTCTGAGTTCGGTTGCATCACCAACACCCGCCAGTGGGGTGAGATTGCTGCTCTTTACTCTACCAACATGACCGGTGTCTACTCTGGAGGCCTCGCTTACGAGTACACTGTCGAGCCCAACGGTTACGGAATTGTCGAGGTCGGCAGCGACGGCAAGATCACCCCCAACGAGGACTTCAAGCGCCTCAAGGCCGCCTACGAGAAGACTGACAACCCCACCGGCGACGGCAACTACAAGGAGAGCGGCTCTGCTTCGGAGTGCCCCGAGGAGTCCGATGAGTGGGAGGTTAAGGGTACCGGTCTCCCCTCTCTCCCCAAGAAGGCTCAGGCTTTCATGAGCTCTGGTGCTGGTACCGGTAAGGGTCTTGCTGGCTCTGGATCCCACTTCGCTGGTGAGGCCAGCGACGGTACTGCCTCTGCCGGTTCCGGCGCACCTACCCGCACTCCCAACGGCGAGTCTGCTCCTTCCCAGCAGGGCTCCAACACTGGTGCCGCTGGCAGCGTCGATGTCCCCATGCGCTTCATGAGTGCCATCGCTGCGAGTGTTGTCTTTGGCGCTGTGTTTGTACTTTAGAGCGTCGGATGATAATGGAGTGAATGGTGAGCTGGTGTAAATGAGGAGGAGCTGGCTGTGAGTTTTATATGTAAGAAAATAGAAGTCGAACCGTTCGCTTTTACTATGTCAGGGAGTTTTGTCTACCATGTGATGGTGTCTTGTAGCTAGGCCCGTTGTTTTATACCAATCATAGCATGATTTCTGTATCAAGTTTCGCCATGCACACAGTCTCTGGTTATTAATTATCATGTGAAAGTGAAGGTGGTGAGAAAGGCGGGACCCCTCACGGTTCCTGGCCGGGCTAGCGTCTGGACCCCGGATTTGCGATTGTAGCCTGCGCTTCGTCACTTTCCATTTGTTTCTTTCCACGCCGCACAAACGCTGGAGCCTCCGCCCTAGTTATATAGATTGCGGTACTCCTCCTTCATCTTGTTCCGACAATCCCTCATATGATCACATCTCTCTCCTGTATATTCGAACGATTTCTTATAACATCAAGCAATCCTCCCCGCCATAGCTCCCCACCATGGATCACGCGAAGAAGGGCGATGCGGCGCTCAGCGCAAGCCAATATACCGAAGCTATCGAACACTTCACTGCGGCAATCGGCGTGAACCCGTCTGCTGTGAAATACTACATCGGGCGGTCCACAGCTTACCAGCGCGCCCAAAAGTTCCCTGAAGCCCTCGCCGACGCCGAAATCGCAGTCGTCCTTGCACACAAGCGCGCGACGCGTGAGCTCATCAAGGACGCGCAGTTTCGACGCGCGCTTGCTCTGTTCTTCCTTGAGAAATATGGCGATGCGGAGTATGTGCTGGATATTGTTAAGAAGCTGGACGAAAAGGAGAAGATGCTGCCGATCTGGAGCATGAAGGTCGCTGCGAAGCTGAAGGACTTGCCGGAGGATGATGACAAGCGGAAGGTCACCGTTCAGGATGTGCCGGATGTGGAGGTTCCGAGTGCGCCAGCGGCGCCTGCAAAGCCCGCGAAGAGCGAGGCGGTGGAGACAAAGAAGACCGAGAAGGCTCTCGAGACACCAAAGCCTGTTGTGCCGACGCCAGCAAACAAGATCAAGCACGATTGGTACCAGAGCAACGACAGCGTCACGGTCAACATTCTCGCCAAGGGTGCACCCAAGGATGCGACAGTCGTTGAGTTCGAGAAGGATTCGCTGTCAGTCTCTTTTCCGATCACGGGCTCATCCTCCGAATACCACTTCTCCGCAGAACCGCTCTACGCCTCAATCGATCCATCGCAATCAAAGTTCCGCGTTACGCCCAACAAGGTAGAAATCACACTCAAGAAGGCGGCACAGGGCGTGAAGTGGCACACTCTCGAGGGCCTCGACCGTAAAGTCGAACCCTCAAACGACGAGAACAAGACCGCTATCCCATCACACGTCCTCACCAGCAAACCCACCCAAGAGTCTGCCCCCGCATACCCCACATCATCAAAATCTGGCGCAAAGAACTGGGACAAGCTCGCAACGGAGGATCTCGACGACAAGGACGACATGGACGGTGACGAGACCTCGCACTTCTTCAAGCAGCTGTACAAGGGCGCGTCCGCCGAGCAGCAGCGCGCCATGATGAAGAGCTACCAAGAGAGTGGCGGCACGGTGCTCAGCACAGACTGGAGCAATGTCGGCAGCAAGACGATTGTGCCTGAGCCGCCGGAGGGCATGGAGGCGAAGAAGTATGGTGCATGAGATGGATGGGATGTGATTGACAACTTTTTCTATCTAGTAGCATAGCGAGGTGCTTGTTTTCTTAGGGATATACCACTGTAGATGAGATTAGCAATCAATGTGCGGACGAAATGTCAAGGAAATTTAGTTCTCAAGGCATCTATGTCGACGCGTACAAATGAATGCAGCTTTCAATGCATCTATGTTGACGCGTATGATGTGGAGTGTGTGTAGCTTTGACATTGGTCCGTGACTTATATACTGATCCCAGTAGGGACCGATCAGCACGAGTCAAGAAAACCGTATTATCAAGCAGACTTGGGGCAGTCGAAGCTTCGCGACACAGATGCAGGAGATAATCGGTCTATGGTTTTGCACATTTCATGACTTCGTGTATCATGAATCTTAAAATCTCACCCATGCCATGTCTTGCTTGAAAATAGAGTTCGTGATTAGTTGCGAACATGCACGACTTCGGATTTTGACTAGCTATCTCCGCATCAACGCCTTCATCGCTGTGCAATATCTGCCGAGAGGGGTATGGCTGTAGTGGGGCAGGTACCTACGTAGCCTCGGACAATGTGTGCTCCAGGTATGGCGTCACGAGTTGTTCGATGTTGTGCTTGGAGGGGTACATGTAGACTAGGAAACAACGCGAGTATATAAGTAATCAGAAGCCACTCCCACTTCCATATCAAACCACCAACAACAGCAACGCCAATTCAATCCAAACACCCTTCACCCATCCCTCAAAATGGTCAAAATCATTATGGGAGGCGCCGGCCTCACCGACACCGGCAAATTCAACACGCCTGAACTCCGCGAGAAGGTGCTGGACCTCCTCCTCTCACACAACGTCAAGAACATCGATTCCGCCCGCCTCTACGCCGGCTCCGAAGAAGCCATCGGCAAACTCGCCAAACGCACCGAATTTGTAATCGACACCAAACTCGTCGGCGGCTTCAGCCCAGGCAACGTGCGCAAAGACCAAGTCATCGCCGACGCGCAGCACAGCCTGGACCGCGTGGGTATCAAGCAATTCGACGTGCTGTACATCCACGCACCCGATGAGACGATTCCGTTCGAAGAGACGCTCGAGGGCGTGAACGAAGTCTACAAGAAGGGAATTTTCCGCCGTTTTGGCCTGAGCAACTTCAACTCCGCGCAGGTCCAGCAAGTATATGATATCGCGAAGAAGAACGGCTGGGTGCTGCCGACCATGTATCAGGGCAACTACAGCCCCGTCGCGAGACATTTGGAGACGCTGCTTTTCCCGCTGTTGAAGAAATTGGGCATTGCGTTTTACGCGTATTCTCCTATTGCGGGAGGGTTCTTGACCAAGTCGGCGGCGGAGCTGGATAGTGGGGCGGGGAGGTTCAACGTCCAGGCTATCGGCGGATTGTACTCCAAGCTCTATGATAGCCCGGAGATGCGCGAGGCGTTGGTGAAGTGGAATGCCATCGCGGACAAGGAGGGCGTGAGTAATGCGGAGCTGGCGTATAGGTGGGTAGCTGAGCATAGTGCATTGTCGAAGGATGATTTTGTCAAGGGCGAGGAGAATGGCGTTATCATTGGCGCGAGTAAGCTGGAGCAGGTTGAGCAAACGGTCAAGGCGATTCAGAAGGGGGGACTGAGTGAAGCGGCAGTCAAGGGGATTGAGGAGATTTGGCAGAGTGTCAAGGAGAAGGCGCCGGTGGACAATTATCATCATTTCAAGAGGGAGGATTAAACGACGTTGTTAGGTAGGCATGTGAGAGAAGATGGTGGAAGGGTTTATGAAGAATAGAGTCAACGTGCTGAATATTCAAGATTCGATAAGTCGACTCTTTTAAATCAACATTGTTCTATGAGTGTATGCTTCCCACGAGGGCTTCGGTGCTACACCATCTACCTGGCTCAGCTACATTGAACGTCGAAAAAGGAGCCTGTCACGCCTCGTTCCACCACATCCTCGCCCCCGTTGACATCTTACTCCCTCCTAATCTCCTACCCATCCCTCAAAACAGCCGAACCAATCTCTCCACCCATAGTCTCGTATATCTCCCACGCAAGCATTCTACTGTCGATTACCAAACATGCAACGCGCGCGAACGTTTCCCGATCCCAAACCCGCCCGGACAGCATGCCAGCACCAAGGAGGCCCACAAAGAGTAGAACCCGCTGAGCCCAACGAGCGAGGCTCCCCCGTTTCGTAGCGTCGGCTTGAACGATGGGTTGACGTATTAGATGGGACGCGAGTGTGTAATGATTAGGTACGGACCAGGTGTTTGCACTCGACTCCATCATGCCCAACTGTGTTGCTGAACTGGCATGTCTGGTATCCCTTTTCGATCATGCTGGTGTGGATGTAATGCCATATACTTATGCGTTTTGCTCTGGGGGAGGGCGGCAAAGAAAGAGAGCAAAGGCGCTTGCGTTGCGGCGGCATGGTTGGTGCGAAGGGATGATGTGTTGGGGGATGAAGAAGCATGGAAGGGGCATGGCGAGAAGGAAATATATACATACGTTGTTTCTGTCGAATGTGGCTTTGGGACGTTGCTTTTTAAAAGGGGAGTGGAAGTAACCCACAGTGATCAACTCGACTCGGTTTATCACTGTCTCACGCGATTTCAGATGTCTCACTTACTTTCGCCTACTTTCGCCTAGAAAGCTGGACGGAGAACGGCTGAGCAGCAGGACTAGATTGCGAAGTGTGTGTTTGGAAGGTACTGGGAATTCGCGTCGCGATGGCGACACTCATATATAGTCATAGTTTTCTGGGTAAGTTAAGTGAATAGAAGAAAATGTTTTCTGTTTTTGCCGAGAGTACTGCAGTTTCTTTAGAGCTGCTGGGAAAAGACATGCTTATGTGTTTCTGAAAGGACGGATTGCCAGGCATAATCAACGCCGCAGGACTGCTACTTTAGCATACAAAAGAAAGTGAGAGCATTGCGTAAAGCAGTGAACTGTTTTGGGAGCCTCTGTCACTCTACTGAGATATATGACAAGATTTATTGATAGCAGGTAGCCTATGGAATCAGTAGTAGGATACAAGAACACGAGGCTGGTGTATTTAACATTTTCATGCAACGGAGAAGCTGGGGTACATCTTTCTATAGCACCATGTACACTAATAGAGACTTATTGATGGCCATGCCGAGACTACAAAAGGTTCAATTCTCGTGCGAGAGGTCTGTCATTTCTTCTTCCCATTGCTCCCTCTCAGACGATACTTCGCCTTGCAGTTCGTGGTAATGATGTTGAAACCAGTCGATAGCTCGGGCGTTACTCTGATCGGTGGAGGACCCATTCATTGGAGGCGGTCGTTGCGAAACGCTCTGCCTGACTAATCGTGCTTGTCGTCCTGTTTAGGACGTCACTATCAGCCTCATGCGCGTCATGATTGGTACAGATTACACCGCCCTGAGCTCAGCCAGATCAAAGGTGCCGTGATCGGCGCCGTGGACTCTATAGCAGGTACCCGACTTCCAATGAAGGCACATCTACGAACATTTCTTCTTGGTTTGATGCTGTCTATGTAATAACCACAGTGTTGCTAGTGCAGCAATCGCCCCAGGAATAGTGAGAAGAAGTGCAGTGAGCTCGACGACTGTGCTAGAGTCCCATGTGCGTTCGTCTGCACTCTTCGGTTGTGTTGGTACCGTTGTGTGCATGAATTGCTTCCCGAGACTGATGTAGTGTGAGATGAGATGGTCTCCGTCTTGAGGATACTGTGTCTTAAGAGCCTAGAAATCAGTTAACATAAACATTCTAATTCAAACCTTTCGGTAGCAAGCATATGGACAAGCATGACAGTCCTTATAGAGTATAAGGGCTCTGGAGTATGGACTTGCGGAATGGTATATGCACTGACAAAGCAAAAGGAGATTTGAACTCGCTGCACTCACCTATTGAAGAGTCTGAACTCGAACTAGTACTAGCATTTGTAAATGTGAGAGTGTGAATGCCGGTGATGCGGATCAGCAACCCGAGTACTATTCATTCCTCAGCGCTTCATTCTCTGAAAAGAAAAACTATTTAGACTCTTGAGGTATGGTTCAGAACGAGCACTCTTCGTCATCACGGGAATCTGACGTGCTTACCCGCTTATCCGGACCTGTACACCCCAAAGCACCACCAATCAGTCATCACGAACTTAAGCGAGAATTTGCCGTGATTCGGGTACGCACAAGGCTATGCATCATGCAGCAAGGCTGAAAATGGCAACGATGATATAAACAGTCCTGTCTCACGTTACAAGTCTGTGATAGGCTTCAGATATCCGACGTTGCTTCAGGTAGTAGTACGAACTCTCAACTCTCGCTTCTCTTCGCTTCCTGATATACATGAGATTTGAAACGTGGAATGTGAATTGAGTAAGTTAACTTATCAGATTGAAAAGGTATGTTCTTGGTCAACGAACCGGATCAAAAGGGCATAGTCCATGTTCGATTCGAAAGCTAACGATTCCTGAACTTGTTACTAAGTAAAGCGAAGACAATATGCGGTGCGATTCGCGTGTCGAACGTATAATCGTCGTGTCGTTATGAAGCGCACTCGATGTCTGGCTGAGCTCCGCAAGAACTTCTGCGATTGAGCGATGTAGCAAATCTTGGGATATCTTGGAGACATCAAACAAGCCGGCTTTGGTGAGATTGGGAGATTCTTTATTGTGTTACATCTAGATGATATTCGAAGCAGCCCTGCTGGTGCGTTGATGTTGCAGTGTGTGTATTAGTGATGAGACGTGGGGCAAGCGCGTGCACGACACGCTGTTCTCAAGCGACATGCGCGGCGCGGGGGCCCCATCAGCTCAGTGTCTAAGAGACGGACCATGACAACACCATTGTCAGTTGTATGACCATGTCAAATCCCAGCATTCGATGCTCCAACGATACGTCTATGCGCTCTACGATGTGATCACGTTGTCCTAATAAACAGTGTTCTGGCATTCCCCTGAGACAGCCAAATCATCGAAGCTGCCACGTCTTGTCTATTGTGTCGTGGTAAGCACCCATCACATCCTCAACATCAATGACTTACAACAATACAGATTTATATCGCGTCTAGCTCTTGCTACTTGTTGGAAGTACTGTCACCAAGATGTTTCCTTAGACTTCCACGATGCGCCCGCGCCGCCACTGTACACGCACGATCGAGCAGACATATACCCATCCTCAGACCAATACGTTCAGTCCATGTTTGCTGTTATAAACCTCGCATGTCGTCGACGCTATGATCATCTGATGGTATGAGCAAGGCGTAACGGCACTGTGCTGCAATGGCGTGAATTTGCACAGCACTGTCGCCTCCAGCTCGTCGCTCACAACTGCCCGCAACAGGGCGCATCCATCAACGTGAATGACTCGCGACTAGCGCAAAAAAATGACTGGGCCCTGCCTCAGCCCCAGGCATCGACCTTGGACTGGCAGCAACAAAATTGGCAAAAAAAGAAAGAACTCAAAGCCCGATGCGGGGGTCGAACTGTCCGGAATTAGTGGGATCCGAACTGAGGTCTGAAGAGAGATGCTTACCCCGCAACCTTGAGATTGGATCAATCGCTTTCTGAGAAAGTGAAACCTAAGAGTCTCACGCTCTACCGATTGACTGGATGGTTGTTAGATCAAGTCGTTGGTGGTAGAGAAGATTGAACGTACGCTAACCAGGCTGGTGATATTTCATGGAAAAGCTGCAGTTTAGTTGCATTATATTGCAAGTAAAAACCGTCGCCTGGGGTCCATTCGTATGATAGAACCTATTCGTGAGGTAAGTTTGCGTTGCGGAAATGTCCCGCGTCGGTCTTGCAGCACTATCTACAGAAATTTTCTTTCGTGGTGCCGGTGAGTATCCGGCGGTAAAAGTGGGCCACCAATGTCATGGCTGCTACGGAGAGGACGACGAGATACAACTCCAAGCATGAAAGCGAACAGTCATAGATTAGCCATGTCATATCACAGTATTGTCGCGGAGGTCTCCGATCGATGCATGACGTGCCAAAGTTATTGGGAGGACCGCCGGTCAGCGCATGCGTCCTCCTCAAAGTCCTGGGTATTCCTTACTCCTCGAACAGTCAAAGAACATCCACCAATTGCAGAACATAGATACAGCCCCGATTGTTCACTATTTTGAAAGCAGAACAGATGTCAGGCAGACATGTAGGCAAACCGCTCAATCATGGCTCGTGATTGGGTTGTGGTGTTCACGGAGCGTGCGTTCGGCTGAGCTGCGCCCCTGCCACTATCTTATTTGGTGTTAACCATCACCCTAGATTAGCAGCATATCTCGTCAGCCTTCTCAGGTCCTCATGTACTGCGCCGGGGGCCGAACTGCTGTGCGCCCATAGAAGTATGGAGCATCCGCTGCAATGCAGTGGCACAGAAGTGTTCACTGATTAAAGTACCTGACTGTTTCCACCAATTCGTCTTGCTGTCAATCATACAATCACACTTCATTCCTGCATACCATTGTCTTGTATTTTTTGATCGTCTTTGTACCGTCACTGCTCCGCACCGCAGTGCTTTCGTCATGCATTCACTTGTATACATTGGTAAGATGTACAGGAATTGGAGAGTTTTGTCGTGTCAACTAACATTTTCAAGCCGCGCTTTATAGCCTTGCATGCTTTACCACCGCGTCGTATCTACCCTTACCACAGAAGCAAGGACTGATTGCTTTGCCCGGCGTCTCCGACCCTTCACCCAACGACAAAGTCATTGATCCGTGCTCACTAGCTGAGTCCCCGAACGCCAATGCCAGTGTTCAATTAGGAAGTTGGGTCGAGTGTCAAATCAATGGTAAGTGGACGGTCAAACTTTCCTGCCACAGCAACTCACCAGTACTACAGGCTTCTATCCGTTCCCAGCGAACACACACTGGCAAGAAGGCCATGCAGCGTCCTTCTCCAAGGATCTTCGCTTCACATTCAACGAGACACGTTACGATTTTGACGGCTCACTGCGACTGTACAAAACCTTCAACGCCAGCTTAGCGAAAGCTTTCATACCTTTCAAGCATGGCTTTATCAATACTCTCGGCATCCCCAACAGCAATGGTGACAGTGGTGGTTTTGTGTACATGATCGGCTGGGCCGGCGGCTACCAAACGCTTGCTAAACGTGAAATGTACTTCACAAACGCCGCTTTTGCTGTTGTCAAAGAAGAGAAAGGACAGCGTAAGATTGTCGAATTCAGGGAGAGTAGCAACATCCCCAACCATGCGCCGTTGCCCGAGCAAACAGCCTGGGACTGTCACTTTCCCAAGGAGAGAATGGAGCTCAAAGTGTAGTATGGGGGGAAATGAGTGTACAACAGTGTAACATTACATGCAGAGATTTGAACAAAAGCCAAAGCCCAATATGTGCAGCAAAGAGAATAATAAATATACAGTCCGACCCCTAACAATCAAAACGACGCAACTCCTCCCCTCCCATATCGAAGCCCAAATTCCGTCCATCTACACCCTCATCCTATAACTCTCAAAAACAACCTGCGTGTTTCCAATCTCCCTAATCTGCAAACTGTCCTTCCCCCCCCCCCCCCCCCCCCCCCCCCCCCCCCCCCCCCGCCGGCCCCCCATCAAACCCCAAATTCCCCCCACCTACCCCCCCCCCCTTTCCCCCTCAAAAACAACCCGCGTGTTTCCCCCCCCCCCCCTCCCCAAACCCCCCCCCCCCCCCCCCCCCCCCCCCCTTGAACGCCACAAGATCCTCATTCCCATTCCCCCCGGCAACAAACATGTCATCAACCGTACACCAATCCCTGCCCATGCCGCCCAAATCCAACATCGCCCCGAAATGCCTCAGACCGACCGCCTTGTCCACATGCTGGTTCACGAGCATGCTGTTGTAGCTGTTGCTCGTCCAGATGCTGATTTTGTACACCCAGCGCTGTGTGGATCCGTCGGCTTGGGTCAAGGCGGAGTTGGAGGTTAGGGTGTCGTCGGTGTGCAGGTCGTAGTAGCCGGTTGCGGGCATGTAGGTGTGGCAGAAGGTGGTGCAGCCTTCGATGTATGAAGGTATTGTGGGTAATTTGGTGCTGGGGCAGGAGCCGGGTTTGGCGTGCGTGAGGGAAAGGAGGGGGAGGAGGAATGTCGTTCATGGATGCATAGTTTGGTGTTGCAAAAGTGATATGGGTGTTGAGAAGTTGGTTTGGGGTTTGGAAAGTTGGAATTGTGTGTTGGTATGTGTGCGTGTGTGCGTGTATGTAGTTTAGCAATACTCTTGCAAGTGAAATGATAAAATGGTACATTTTGATAATTTCTATGTTTAGTGTTTTGATGTTATTCAGATGCTTTTCTGGCTAGTTAGGCGGCGGAGTGAATAAAGACAGCAGGTGTTCGACTTTGTACGTTGGGAAGGTGCGAGGCAATTCCTTTATCGTCTTGTTCATTCGGACTGTTCTCACACTCTTGGCTGTTGTCATGCATGCAAGCCCGACGTCATTTGCACCTCGTAACAGAGTCACTAACATAGCGCATCATCATTGCCCTCTATTCTCCTGCGTTCCCAGTCTCTCAGTCCCTGTTCCAGCCCCTCCACCAAACCCTTGTGCATCCCATCCGCAGCAAAGCTCACTCTCCCACACCACCAATCCAACACCTCTTCCGCCCCCGCACCACTTCTTGCATCTAACAACCCCACAGCAACATCGACCAATCCCATCCTTCCAAAATTCTTCTCATCCCCATTCCAGAATACATTCGCCCCACAAGTCTTGCAAAACGTCCCCGTGACACCCTTCGACGAAGCGTAAGCCTTCATCGTGCCCCAGTACTCTCCACCAAACGGGAACCCTTTGTACAGGCAGCGTCGAGGAATATATTTGCTGTCGTAACAAAGGCCCAGAATGTGATATCGAAGCCCGATGCTTTGCAACAAGACGCGCATGCACATGTTCCTGCGCGCCAGCGAGTGCCGTTTGGAGACCACCACGGCGTGTTGTCTGGATTATGCGTACGCACGTGGTGGAGGTGGTGCGGTATGAGTAGGTCTGGAAACGGGCTTTTCGTGCTCTCAGAATATAGTGCAGTTGGTGATGGTGATGTGATCCAAAACTCGACGCCGCGACAGTGACGATGTGCGTGTACTGCCTCTTTGAATACTGGTGGCAGATCACTTCCCAGGCGAGCTCTGTGTTTCTCACTTTCTCCAGCTTCTCCCTCTCACCGCTCCAATTCCCGCCCATCAACACGCGTGACAAAACTACTCGCTCCCCCATCCATGGTATCTCCAATCCACATCAAACTCTCATACTCTACAATCTCGTCGCCGCGCTCGCATTGTAATGTACCCGTTGCAGCTTCAAAATTACCGTCTGAGTAATACTCGAGATGCATGTGCGTCCCACACGTTGTGCAGAACCAGCGGCGCAAGATTCCAGAACTCTCATAGGCTGTTAAGTTTGCAGTGTCTGGCTTCCGCTCATTGGTGTAATGTGTGATGTTGAGGTAAGACGTTAACAGAGACCCAGAAATGCGGCGTGAGATGTCGCAGCTGCAGAGGTGGGGAGGGGGGGGGGGGGGGGGGGGGGGGGGGGGGGGGGGGGGGGGGGGGGGGGGGGGGGGGGGGGGGGGGAGAGATGATAATGGGACGTGGAAGATGTGGGTTGCGGCGCTGCATGAACAGGACACTGTGAGTTGTTTAGACGACATAGTTTTGAGCTGGATTAGAAGGGTGTGTGTAGAGGGAATCTATGGTATTATTGCGACGGCCTCTATATGAGGTTATCCCGCTTCACAAGCAATGAAGTCATGATACTCGACTATGCGGTGGAGCGATGTTGGAAGCATTCCAAGAAGCTGCAGCAATTTTCCGTCTGTATGTAATATATCCAACTTCCGCATAGTCAGCCATTTCTATCCCGAGGGCCCGGACACCATATCCGTCCAACTGCCATCCGCGCCCCAAGTTCCAGCTTTCGTGTAATCTCCTCTCCCACCACTCCTCAGATACGCAAACCTGAAATACTCAGGCACGCCCTCCATGTGCTTGACCCAGGTCCAGCTCCCCTCCATGCGATCGTCGAACTCGTGGTAACGCTCAACATCATTGACCAAGATACTAATACCATCGTACGACTCAGGAAATGGCAGATGGAAATCGAAGGTAATGTTCGGCTTGAGACTGTGTAGGTTCAAGTTGTTGTGGATGATCGGTGCAGTGATCAACGGAAGCAAAGAACCAACCGGCGCATCGCCACGAAGGGCATCGGGCGTTTCGAGAATGCTGGCGAAACCCCAACGCGCTGCGCCGTTGATGAAGAGGCCGATGAGGATACCTTGCCAGAGGAGACTGGGGCGGTTTTGGATTGCCGTGCCAGTTACGAGCAGGAGAGCAAGGATGTAGTGATGGATGCGCACGTTCATATTAGGAATTGCGACGAGCGCTAGGACACCACCGACGAGGATACCATAAATAGCCAGATACTTTGGCAGACGGCCTTCGACGCGGAAAGCCCAGACTTGGCCAAGGGCGATGCTGAACAGTACGAGTACGACGGTGATGAGTGCTGGAATAGCGCCCGGTTGGTTCTGGATATCGTGGGGCGTGAGACGTTCGATGGGAATGTGGTCGAAGGTATAATTGTTGAGGGCGCCGATCCAGCATCCTCCGAGCCAGAGGATGGTCTTCTCGATCTGGGCGTCAAGACCCAGCAGGGAGTGTTTGACCGCGAAGAAGTACACTGCGTACATGCAGAAGCCAGCAGGCAAGAGATGGCCGATGGCCATACTGATCAGGGCATAGTAATCGCTCAAGTTCGGCGGATCAGACACGAGAGCGACGTGGAAGAAGATGCCCAAGAACTCAGAGACAAAGAAGACAGATGGAGATGTAACGAAGAGAGACAATAGGATGGTAAAAGTCAGGGAAACCCCGAGAAGTGGCCAGCGCAGATCGCGGCATTGAGCTTGAGTCCCTGGGATGAAGGTGAAGGACTTGGGGAAATACGAATCAAAGCCAGTGCTTTTGATGTGATTCTTGTTCACGTTGGGGTATACGCTTTGCTCACCGATCTGAGCCACAACACCACAGCCACCGTTTGTGTCGCTGATGAATCCGGCATGAATTGCAGCCTGGCATATGAAAGAGTCGCCGCGGTAGATGGTGCTGTTTAGGGACTGATCCGCATCAGTAGGACCTCCAACCACCACTTGTTTATAGACTACTGTCTGATCACCAACGGTGTGTGGATTTTGTACAATCACTCTTCGGCATGTCGCAGGGCAGCGAAATGGCGTTGTGATGTTCGCGAAAGGCCTGCACAGGTCCCCGTTCAAGCCGCAGCTATTGCCATCATTCCAGAGGCGATCGGTGCAGCCAATCCTCACCGGTGCGCCATAGCCTGGTACGTCGGCTGCAAACGCACTACGATGCAGCACCAGCACAAAGCTCAATATCCAGCTAAGATAGAAAGCTACCAGTAGCGTAATCTTATGCTTCCGTTTCGGGAAGAACTTGTTTATGAACTCTATCGGTGCAGTCTGGATCTTTGGGAAGTATGGGTGTATTTTCCACGGTCGCGGTGGCTGCGGGCCTTTCACCCACGTTACAACATTATGCCATGTCTGTTGCAACCGCGGCGGTATATATTGGCTGATGTAGTGCGACGATTGGGGTGGGTAGCGCTCTTCGGCGGAAGCTTCGGAATTGGCGATCAGTACGGCTGAGCCGGTCGAACCTATGCTCTCATTCTCGTCGTCTCGATAGTATTGGAGAGGAGCGCCCTCGTCATCGTAATCGCCCTGAGGCATGTCTAGGAGCGAGCGCAGCTCGTGGCGGGAGGTTGGGGAGGACAGTTTGAGGAGTGCGGCAGCGTTGGTAGAACAGCACTAAACAATGAAGACAAGAACGATACCACGCGGAGAGATGGTCTGGGTAAGGAAAGACAATGCTATGAGATGCCAAAAGGATGCAGAGAGGGGTGAAGGAAAGGAATATTAGTTCCCGTGGAGGGAGCTCTGGTAAGCTCTTGGACCTGCATCATCGCGCGCCGCGCCTTGCGGGGAACCACGGTGGTGGGCCTGATGGTGCAGCAAGGATCGGCGTCAGAGTGTTACTGGGTTTCATAAACGCGACCTCTCCAAAGCTGGGCCTGAAAGCAATTGAAGAGGAATCCCAAGGCTCGGATAAAATTTCTTGATCTCATGCACTTGGAGAGCTCCTGCATGTGTCTGTTTGGGGTCTAGCTACCGTGGATACAGCCCGTTTTTGGTGTCGTCACTATGCGGGCCAGATTTCTAATCAGCCCTTATCGAGATACCGAGCTTCCTTTACTGTAGGGCGCAAGGCGGTAAGGCGGACTAACACCGCGGACAAGGAAGTGGAATCCACTTCCTGTCTCCTCTCCGACATTTACTTGTGCAATTGTTGGACATTATTGCAGCTACATGCTTTGTAATTTTCACTAGCTGCTTATTGAATTGCTGCAGCTATGGCGCCGTACACGAGCGATCCAGGCAGTTTCCCGGACCCAGTCGATCTTTCCCACCATTTGTCACGCAGCACTAAGGCGCGTCAAGCCTCGAGCATCAAGCAGTTTTACAAGTACTTTTCTATTCCAGGCATCGCGCAATTAGCTGGTGGTGAGTGTTCGAAGCGGTTGTGTCCTTGGTGTTTCTGATTGCTGATACTTGTCTGAAGGCCTCCCTAACGACAAGTACTTCCCTTACGATACCCTCGAAGCAAAAGTGTCACACCCAAACCGGTGGCAACCAACGCCGAACAAGCCCATCGACCCGCCTGCCGACGACCCTCCGAGTGCGCAACTAGAGAAGACAAACTTGTCAAAGAGCCACGATGAACCGCCGTCGTCTCGCATCGTGGTGCCTCATGCCTCAGGTGTGCCAGATCCACTTCGTATGATCGATCTCAAGTCGGCACTACAGTATGGTCAAGCGTTGGGATACCCGCCCCTGTTCGACTTCCTCCGCAGCTTCACGAGGAACAACCTGCACCCTTTCGTGCCATACAAAGGAGGCCCGGAGATCATTTTGACGTGCGGCTCAACAGACGGCTTTTCCAAGACCATTACAGCACTCAGCAATGAGTGGTCGGCAGACCATGATCCTGTCAGTGAGAGGCCAGGTCTGTTATGTGAACAGTACGCCTACATGAATGCCATCCAGACTGTCAAGCCCAAGGGCTTCAACATCGCACCGGTCGCAATCGACGACGAGGGCATGTTGGCGAAGGGACCAGGCGGTCTCCAAGACGTGCTCGAGAACTGGGACTTCAAGAAGGGGCGTCGCCCACATCTCATGTACACGGTTACCATTGGACAAAACCCCACATCTGGCACACTCTCGGTCGCGCGCAGGATCGAGATTTATGCGCTCTGCGTGCTGTACGATGTCATTATCGTAGAAGATGACCCATACTGGTACCTGCAGTTTCCTTCGTCGACACCAAAGACCGCAAACCCAAAGCCCACCAAATCGTCTGGTTTTGAGTTCCTGGACAGTCTCATCCCGTCTTACGTGAGCATAGACTACCAAGGCCGGGTTGTCCGCCTGGATACATTTTCGAAGACAGTCGCGCCCGGCTGCCGGTTGGGATGGATTACCGCGCAACCAGCGCTAGTAGAACGCATCCTTCGTGTCACGGAAACAACCACACAACAACCATCTGGATTTGTACAGTCGATGATTGCAGAAATGATCATGGGTCCGCAAAGCTCGACTGACCCCGGCAAGGGCGGCGCTGCGGATGGAAGTGGTTGGAAGGTCGACGGCTGGGTGCGTTGGCTCGAGGGTCTGCGCGGAAACTACGAGCGCCGCATGTCGACCATGTGCGACGTTCTCAACGCGAAGAAGGAAGCAGTGAAAGCCGGTCGTCGCAAATCACTCACAGAGGTCGTCGATGAGAGTGATGACTGGGCCGTCGTTGAGAAGACCCAGATCTACTCCTTCGTCCGTCCACTTGGTGGAATGTTCGTCTGGGTCCGCTTCAACTTCGCCTCGCATCCTCTTGCCAAAGAAGTACCCGGTGCACGTCTCTCACGAGCGCAATGGCTCTTCTGGACGCAGAAGCCCTATCTTTGCCTTGTTGCACCAGGTCAGATGTTTGCAACATCCCAGGATATTCTCGAAAACGACAGCTACAAGTGCTTCAGATTGTGCTTTGCAGCCTGCCCCAATGAGGATGTCGAGGACATCACCAAGAGATTCGTAGAGGGCGCGCAGGCCTTCTGGCGGATCAAGAGTAAGAGCAAGATTGACAAGATACTGGAGGAGGATGGAGAGGCTGCTGTGGACCACGTCACTGGTATGGCTGTGCTCACAGGCATGTGTTAGGTCAGATCATCTAGTGCAACGAGAATGAATAATGAGCAACATCAGGGTTTCCGCATCATCAGAGTGCAGATATGTAGTCCTTACAAGCGTGACTAACATGTTCGCTCTCATAGGCGCCGAAGCTCCGGTGCCATCTGTCAGCGTTGAGGGGCAAGCTCCAGTTTCCCCACAAACGTCATTGGTACACCACTAACTTTGACATCTCGAACCAATGCGAGCTTATATAATTTCACAGCGTACCCTCGGAATCACACATCTCAATACATTTGAACCTGGTTGAAGTCCAGAGTTGCGAATGTTTTCCAAAGCTGTGCGCATCCACACCGTTGCCATTGCACCGAGCATCTCATTTGTATCGCAGCCCAACGCTCTCGCGAGCATAAAACTTCACAGAAACCTCACAAAGCACACAAGCTCAGCAAACATGGCGACAGGATCGAAAGTTCACCTTGGAGCTTCTCAGCAACCGCAGTTTTACGTCAAGGGTCTCAGTGCCGAGAGTGCGGAAAAGACAAGCCAGCTCCTGCAAGTGAATCACGAGAAGCACCACATCTTCTTCAACCAGTCTGGGTTCCATGTAAGCCGAATACACTAGCACCTGACAATGATCGCCAAGCTTACATCAATTAACAGAATCACATTGCGCATCATCTACTCACGCTCTTTGCCCTCAACGCCTCGCCATCCGAGATCCAGAGAGGCTACGACACCAACGTGTCCTACCAAAGACCTCCAGAACCCCTGAAAGAGTCTATTGTGAATGACATGCACAACCCAAATCGATTCAAAACTTACCTAGGCAAAGAGAGATACTACCATGACTACCTCGTTTTCTTCCGGAAAGAGATAGATGCGAAGGGCTGGGAGAATGTACTGAACGAGTACCTTTTCGCAAACGATGACCGGGCAAACGACATGCTGTGCCGACTTTACGCTGGTTTCTTGCATCCTATTATACATCTAGGCTTTGGTATCGAGTTCCAACAACCAGCAATCATGGCCGAGGGTTTGGCGCAGACCGCTGTGCACGATAATTGGATGGCGCCACTATTTCTCGGTTGTGAGAAGGCTGCAGAGTCGAACAGGGGAAAGGATAGACCGAAGAAGACTATCGTTCAGCTGTTGGAGGAAGCGAAGAATGATGAAAAGCTACGCAATGCCGCGCACTGGGAAGATGGTAACAAGATTAGAGAAGGGATTATGAAGCGCGCGCCAGATGAGATGATCAGGCTCGCGAGTCAATATATCGTAGAAGAAGACGAGCTTGAAGAGAAAACTGCCGAGATGATAAACGCAGCTGGTGAGTCTATACCTTACGGCGGCTGTCATGAGAAGACTTGCTGATCAAAGTTACAGTGTATTACACGGGCGCGGCACAGCATCCACCCCACCAGATCAAGTTCGACTTCTTCTACATGCACTGCTTCAACAGCTCCATCTTCTTTTCAAACTTTCTCTCCACCACGAACGCCTTTCTTACGACCGCCACTAAGCGCCGCCTGCTCGAATGGAAAGTCTGGAACGATATCGTCATGTACGTCTCGCGTGGCTGCCCGGACCTCCTGTCCTCTGAAATTCAGAATTACACACCCGCACACGACTCAGACTGGTCTGGTATCATCAAGCGCGTTAATAAGCTCGACGACGACGGTCACGCGTCGAAGTTGGTTAGGGCACTTGCGCATGGCGAACAGGCTTGCAAGAAATATGAAAACAAGGAGGGTTTTCTAGTGAAGGGAGACATGTGGAGGAAACTAGGCCACATGGCGATTGATAGCGTGGAAGCGGGCGACCCGCACTGGGTGAGGAGTTGTGGGTTTGAACAGGCGTGGGAGGATATTCCATTGCGGGAGGGCGCGAGGCTGTGATGCAAGGACCAAGTACCTAATGTCGTGTAATGAATGGCTGGGGTGATACAGCAGTGGTTATCGATACACAATCTGCGTGTGTGTCTCGAAGGGGGAGATGGGGATGCAGGGTCGCGAGGATGCACACATGGATGCAACGCCGCAGCCGTGTCACATTGACTGATTTGGGATGCTTTTTGTGTAGAAGTGAGCATCGCACTTTGTGGACATGAACTGAACTCTGCAAGTTATGCCATTAATGAGGCCTGCTGTTACTCATACAGATTTACAGATTGCGCGATCAATCGTATGGAGGTCGGGATCGAGCGAAGTTCAAGAACCCACAGCTGCAGGGCCGGGACGATGAGCACATGGGTGGATGCAAGGTTTTTACACCAGTGTCGTGTAACTTTGGTTGCGACCCGCCCCTTTTAGGCTGTCACTATGTCACAGATGAATACACTCTACAGGCATAAGTCAAACACCGCGATTAGCTGTCTCGCCGAGGCATGCGCTTGCGACGAAACCTTGCATCTAAGTCAGGGTTATTGCGCGGCCAATCGCACGTGAGACGTGCCTGAAAAAAGTGCCCGGCTGCCTGGTCCGGGGCAGCAGGGGCGTTACAAAATCGAACAGGGACTTGTATGTCACCGCGGATTTTACCCAGGCGCGATTCTGAGCAGCGGTTTCGCGATACGATTCTCTAACAGGACCGGGGTGGGGGAATGTGCGCATGACAGAGACCTATGGTAAAGAAATCTGTGGTATTCACTGAGGTATTCAGGGGTAACCTTTCAGCTCGCATATCATAGCAGAACACAATTATCGTTCTCATCAGCTTTTGTCCCACAACAAACAACCGAGATCCACAAACAGCGCTGCACGAGGCTTGGGCACAGCGCATGAATCAAACTAGCCTTGCAGCCAATGACGATGCCGTCATGGAGGCAGCATTTTTAGCCAAGCGCGAAGCACACGCTCAGCCGCTCCTATCGATAGGCTTTGCGCCCATGTTTAGAAATTGGAAGTGGACACGAGAGCCTGGCGCTTACACTTCACCGCCCCGATGCGCTCCTTCACGTCGCAAAATGGGGTTCTGGGGGAGATGCAGGTTGCTGGATGTCACCGTGGGATGTAAAAGCTTGACCGCCCGATGGGAGCGCTGGAGTATTGCCGCGCTCCTTGGAAAACAGCGGCGCAATCTTACAAGACGGTTGCCGGCGCTGGACAAGGCAGGCCGGCAGTCAGGCAAGCAAACAAGGCGAGAGGGCGGCCAGCAAATCCCCCAGAGTCACGATGAACAGGAGAAAAAGCATCATCCTGGCTGGCTGGCGGAGACAGTCGACCATTTCCAGCCAGCCAGGATCCCCACTTGGCAGCTTTCATCTGTTTATAATGGGGCTCATGACATGGCTACCACCAATGCGGTATTTTGGGATCAACACTGGAGATTGTGATGCAGCGGGCGCACGGAGCCAGGTACCCGCTCAGCGCGGAGCCGAAGCAACGCGCCGTGCGACACCGGTATCTTTTCGTGCGATAGCAGAGGAGGCGTCGCGGATGGGCGCAGAAAGAAGCCAGCATGAGTACGTGGTGCGAATGGCAGCAGCTCATCGCTCGTGGTCTTCGTGGTCTCGTGGTAGGGTTGTGGGTGGTGGCGACATAGATGGCAAGCGGCGCATCGAGTACGCTCAAGACCGTTTGGCTCGCAAGGCTGGGTGAGCGTGTGCCTGCATAAGGCGCCCTGAAGATCCCAGATGGTCTTTGCACGCCACATCCTTGGCCAATGCCCCTTGCGCCCTGTTTCATCTTACTATTCGTGGCCAAGCGGCCGGTGCTCAATTGGCACGACGAGCCAACAGGAGGCAACGTCTGCCGTCGGGCCAATCTGCGGTTTCATCGTTGGCCTGACTGGGGGAAGCATTCCTTCATCTCATGCGGCGATTGATATTCGTGGACTTCCCGCCCGCTTTGTAGCTCCTCTTTCTGCCCTCTCGCTCCCTTCGTTCCCTTGCCGGTGAATCTCGTCATTCCTTTCCACGCTCTTTTGGTTGCAAGAATACATTCGCTCTACGTCGATATTGTCGCTCGCGACACTTACACTCTTTCACTTGTGTATACGATTCACCCTCCGCCCCCCCACTCTTGGATCAATTGGAAGTCCTGGCGGCTGAGGAACTGACTTGGTCGTTTGCAACAACTCGACTACTGGACCCGACCGCATACGAATAACATCAACCACCGTACACAACCTCAACATGAAGTCCGTCGCCTCCCTTTCCGCCGCCGCGGCCCTGCTTGCTGGCTCCGCGGACGCTTTCTGGCGCATGCCATGTCACTCGCGCACTGCGCTCGCACGTCTTGATCCAATTGTCGACAAGGGCATCGCATCCAGCCACGTTCACGCCATCCACGGAGGAAGCAGTAAGTACAAACAGATTCCGCAATTCCGTTTGCCTTCAAGTTTGGATCGCATGAATTATCCGCTAGGCCTGAACGGGCACTGCGTAGGGAGCTCCCTTATACCGCGAGATATGTCATGTTTCACGCCCTGGGAGAATATCTGAGGCAGCAATGATGTCAAAGTAAAGCCACAATGTACTAATGCATAAATAGACTTCGGCAAGACCACCACCTACGACGACCTGAGGGAGTCTGACTGCACCTCGTGCGCCTTCAGCGATGACAAGTCCGCCTACTGGTAAGTTAGAATTCAGTATACCTACTTCATTCAATCATGCTGATTACCACAGGACACCCTCTCTGCACTTCGTCCACGCAAATGGCGAGGTTGAGATCGTTCCCCAGATTGGTGGTATGCTTGCATACTACATGCTCATTGGCGACAACATCAAGGCCTTCCCCAAGGGCTTCCAGATGCTCGCTGGCGACAGCCGCCTGCGCAACTTCACCGGCCCCGTCCCTGACCCGCCAACCTCGGCATGGGGACCTGAGGACCTTACCCAAGAGTCTCTTGGACAGAAGGCCCTTGGTTTCAACTGCATGAACTACGGCAGGAAGCCTGAGGGCTCGCGCTACCGCCACTTCATGCCAGACAAGGAGTTCTTGGACCAGAACTGCGCCGACGGCATCCGCGCCGAACTGTTCTTCGCGTCTTGCTGGAACGGCAAGGACACCTCCTCCCCGGACCACAAGAGCCATGTGGCTTACCCGTCCAACATCGATGGCGGATCTTGCCCCGAGGGCTACGAGACGCGCCTGCCGTCCCTGTTCTACGAGACCATCTGGGCAACCAACAAGTTCATTGGCGTAGATGGCCAGTTCTCCTGGTCCAACGGTGACCCCACTGGTAAGCTGGTCTCTGCTCTGATATCAATTTCCACCAATTAACCCTGAATAGGTTACGGATACCACGGCGACTTCATCAACGGATGGAACGTCGATACACTGCAGGCTGCCGTCGACCAATGCACCAACCTCTCGGGCCGCGTCGAGGACTGCCCCGTCTTCTCAGGCAGCCTCCAGAGCGAGCCCAAGATGGGTATGTGCGAGATCCAGAAGATGCCCTCCACCCTCGAGGCCGATGACTGTGTCGGCCCCACCAAAGGTCTTTGCGGAAACGTCCCTGTCCAGTACGGCCCTGGCTACGCCAACCCTCTCGGTCCCCTCAACCCCCTCCTCCCCGGTTCCCCAGACAAGCCATCTGCTCCTCTGGTCATCTCCAGCGCCCCCGTTCCCACTCAGAGCTACGCGCCCGCCCGCTCTGAGGGCCCCGGTGGTGTCTCAGTCTACAACGTCGAGCCCTCTCCCGCACCCAAACCCGAACCCGCTCCAGCTCCAGCTCCCGCACCCAAGCCCGTCGAGCCCGTTGCCGAGAAGCCCGCGCCCGCACCTCCCGCTCCTATCGTCACTCCGGCCCCTGCCAAGCCTGAAGGCGGCGCCAACCCGGGCAAGATCATCGGCACCTCGTCCTACACCTCCAACGGCATCGAGTACGTCGTTGCGATCGAGGAGGTCGAGGTCGTCGTCTACGTCACCGAGGACAACTACAAGATGCGCAACAAGCGCCATGCGCACGCCAAGGCGCACGCACGGAGGCACGCTGAGCGTCGCAATTAGGAGAAGGAACTCCGACATGCATTTTTACGGTAGCTTGAAGAATTAGCTAAGCATCTTTTATCATCCCCAAGGTCATCTGGGCTGAGACGATGAGCAATTGGATATATATTCGAAACCTTCTAGCATTGTTTATCGGGATCACCATTTGCTCCAGTACATGTATGTGTTTCTCTATTTTGTGGGTACATAGGAAGCAAATTTTGCGACGAGTGTGTGCGTGTGTGTGTATTTTCTTTGCGTTTTTATTTTTTTCAAGCTTGTTCTGAATACCACCCAAATCTACCATTTTTTCCTTTTGAACTTGCTGTATACGAACAGAATGACGAAGTTGCAAGGCTGTGCCGGATCACTTTCTGTCTATTCTAGAAAACAAAGGATGACGCGCAAACCTTTTCAACACATAGATATCCCCTACATTCATCAGCAAAGGCGTCTTAGTTCTGAAATGAATGGAAAATGCGTTATGATCAATTGAGATTTTTTCGACGTGTTGGTGTCCGTTGATGGCATGTGAGAAGTTGGAAGTGACGATCGCAATCTCTCGTGACGGCGGGCGCGCAAGCGTGGTGACGAGTTCGGTGGCATGTCCGGCGTAGGATTCGGCAGGATTCAAATGCTTAGAGGGTGTGCGTTATAGGCCTGGTGAGGGCTCGGTATCGCTGACGGGTTGGCTTGGCTAGTGTTGTGGTGTGCCGGGTGTTTATCATTATAGGTAAGATGTAAGGCCGATAACGCGCAGGGAATCGAGCTTGGAGGATTGTACCTGGGCTTAGTGATGTGATGAGTATGGATCTAGACAGCCTATCCAAATTGACTGCTGGGCACACGAATACGGATGTGGCACTTTGGTTATTCCCCAGGTGTGTAGAGGTTAGAAAAGGTTGTGCACGTGGCTCTCCTGACGATCATCGTCATCACTGAACATCGAGTTCTGCTGGCATCGCAACGTCATCACCACCATCAACATTGACATTTCTCACGCTCATGAATTCAGGCGCCGAAGATTGTACACGCCAGTTCATCGTGCAAAGCCGCATGCGTCCTTTGAAGTGGCGCTATCTCCCTAGGTGCGGACGTCAGCCACCCTGAACGTGTCGCGCCACAACACCATCTCATTTTTCAGCTTCATCGGTGCATCAGTCATGTTGCGAACATGTCGCAAATCCATTTATTACATATTCTTGGCGATTTATCTACAGTGTCCTTACTCCTGCGAGTGAGCTCAACACCAAGTTACATATGTATGGCCCGAACCTTGGAGGGGACAAATGCGTTTTCCCAGCGCCCTTTGAGGTTTTCAGTAAAAGGCTACGACGATGTAACGTTGAAGTCTAGGGTGCTAAAAGTGGACAAAAATGTTAACATGAGTCTATCAATTTAGGCAGCATTGTGTTCGCAACGACAGAAATAACGCATATCGTTGACGACTCTGAATTCACTGAGAGCGGTAGAGAAGTCGACAAGCAAACAGGCCGCGCCAGTATTTAATCGCCACCCCCATTGAGCTTTTTTTTTACTCTCTACTCCTTGTTGAACTGGCCGCAACATCTGCCATGGACACTCTACTACAAGGAAACTATCCTCCTGGCGTCGAAGATGCGACCGCCAGCATTCCTGGCTATGGTTTCATAGCCCAGACCATGCTCAAAACTCTTGGTGTGGACGTTGGATAGATAGTCTCCATCTATCTTTTACTTTTTGGCTTCTACCAGGGCGCTCTCTTGCTATGGCACAAGTCTCGCGACTACTTCATGTGAGTACCCATCAACTCGGCAACGAAACGTGCTGCTAATTCTTTATCCAGAGATAACGCCACCTCTTCTGTGAGAACCGACGATAATGATGCCCTCTACAGCCAGTTTATGAGCTAGGTATCCACCCAACAAGTGACTACAAGAAGTCGTGACCTGAAAGCCTCATCTTCTGGCTACAATGCGCGAGACGACGATTCAGACGATGAAGATGACGATTTGCTCAATGAGGAAGGCTTATTCGATTGTGAGAAGTGGTTTAGCGTGCAGCCTGTCTTCTACGAACCAAGTTTTGGCGTTGACAGGCTGTATCACAATGGCCACTGGATTCAATTCGAGAAGGGCGAGAAGGAGAACAAGTACAACCAGCGCTGGGAGAAACATGTCGAGATCCGCTGCCTGAGGCGTACCACGCAGCCCATCAAGGATTTGCTCACTGACATCAAAGAGATTTCGCGCAAGAGAAAAACCAGCAGCACGGTGATGTATCGCCCAGACGCGCGCGGCGATGGATACTGGACCTGTCAAGCTGTACGCCCATCCCGGCCCATGAGCACTGTCTCACTCGATATGGAGCAGAAGAAGCAAATCGTGCAGGATGTCAACGAGTACCTTTACCCTGTTACAGCCCAATGGTACGCTGCCCGAGGCATCCCGCATCGACGGGGATATTTGTTCCACGGAGAGCCCAGTACAGGTAAGACATCTTTGTCCTTTGCACTTGCCGGTATTTTCGGGCTAGGTATCTACTGTGCTTCACTCAGCGATGGCGATATGTCGGAGTCTCGCCTTCCCACTCTTTTCGACGCACTTCCTAAACGCTGTCTCGTTCTCCTAGAGGACATTGACTCTGCCGGTGTTCGTCGCGAAGAGTCCTCTGATGATACGGATTCCTCTGATGAGTCCGACTCCAAATCCGAGACAAGCGAGCAGAAGAATAAACCACTACCTGGACGACTGGCCAGACGTACGCGCGTGCCAGAAGCTGTGGAGAAGAAGACGGAGAAAACCAAGGAGAAAGGGAATGCGGGTCAGGGTAGTATCAGTTTGGCTGGCCTCTTGAACGTCATTGATGGCGCCGCATCTGCTGAAGTAAGGTCGATCAGTCGCATCACTCCGCAGCATTCTCTAACAGTTCACAGGGTCGAGTGCTGATCATGACCACCAACTACCCGGAGAAGCTGGACTCAGCTCTAATCCGCCCCAGACGAGTCGACCTGCAGACCGAGTCCACACTTGCCACTCATGAGCAGATCCGCGCCATTTATACCCGCATGTACAGCACCGACAACGATGCGAAGAAGGAGGGCGACGGCGAACACACCTGTAAAGATTGCACACACTGTTCGAACAAGCGCGGCGCGTCATCTATAACTGCTGTCGAGCTGGCACCCGAGAAACTCGCAGAGCTCGCGGAGAAATTCGCCCAAGAGCTTCCTAATGTTACTCTCTCGCCAGCCGAAATTCAGGGTTATCTCTTGATGAAGAAGACAGACCCAGACGGGGCAGTTGCAGGGGCCAAGGAGTGGAAGGACAAGGTATTGGAGGCGAAGAAGAAGGGAAAGAAGGTGGTTGACTAAGATCAGATGTCGTCATTCAATTCTTGCACGGCATCTAGCATCGCTCGGGCTATTTGTACATATTCGTATAGACTAAAAGATTGTAATGTCACAATTTGAGTTCTATTCATGGCGTCCATGTTCTCTACACGATGCTCGTCTGTGGGAAGACCATGAGTCAATATCTGGACCCATCGCTGGATGAGCTAAACCTCCTCTCGTGTCTCGATAAGTAAAATTTGAATGGTAATCTCCACTCTTTGAGACACCGCTTGGCATGGAGTGCCTAAAGAATGAAGCACTGCATTTCCGTTGTAGCAGAGTAAACATGGACGCAGGCGTTTCCACACTAGAACGAGATCATTGATAGATGCAGACAAGGTGAAATACCGAAGTTCTGGTTACGATGTTATTTTAGAATTTTTTGCAATTAATATTTCCAGAGATGCGCTTCCATGACTCGCCAGCGCAGAACTACCCAATTTGTCTCATTACATTCAGCCGCACTGCCGAAGGCCGTCCCGCAGCTGCCTAAACGATTGCGCCTCATTCAGCCCCCACACAAGTGGCAGGATTTCCAAGCCAAAATACCCTCGTGCAGTAGGGCGACAGAAAACATGACGCGGGCTTCAAACAGAACGAATCAGAACCGTTATTCACCTGGAAGCGCCACCACGCCGCACGCCATGCCAAGTGAAGGACCGAGAGCAGAACGCCTGACCTTCGTAGGCGTGTATGAGATGGCGCTCATACGTGGTCAGGCTTCCGTGAAGATCGATTGCGGCGGTGCCTTGTTCATTAAGGACGACATTCGCCACGTCCTTTGTTGGTGCTGAGTACTTTTGGAGGCGAACAATCACCATCACAAACAAGACGGCACCGTTTCAGGTACCTAACGAGTGTCGTCTGTGAGCAGTCACGGCGCATCAAGCATTAGCCCAGAGCGGTCAAAAGAGAAGGAAAAGATTCGAAGAAGCTGTGGAGTCGAAGTTTAGACGACCACTTTTAGCGTTGTCAGCGTGCACAACGAATACCGAATCGCGACGTATTCGGATTCTGTTATCGAGACTCTTCCACCCCTTCCGCCTCGTTTCCAGCAGCGGTCATAGCCGATCCAAACCGTCGATACTTAGAGCATCGAAATGAGGCTCTTCCAAGCAGTGCCGCCGCTACTGGCTGCGGCTGCGGCTCAAAGCCTGTCATCGATTGGAAATGTCGAACCCACGCTCACACAAACTATATCTGGACCTATTCAGACCGATAGAGCATGTGCTCAAGTGTCGAATTCCATCGCCGACTCGGATGCATCCACACCAGGCGTACCGGCAGAGTTGGCGATGGCTTGTCTCAAATCAGTACCGATATCTCAAACTGACGCCTCGAAAACTGTTGAAGCCTTGAAGAAGATGGTACAATTCCAGTCAACTATATCCTACCTCAAGAACCCACCCAAGGGGTGGCCGCATGAAAAAGTAGACTTGCTGGCCGGCTTGGGCGACATTGGGAACAAAGTGAAGAGTTATCAGAACGAGTACGACTTCGAAACCGACATTGCGAGTCTGTTTGCCAAAGCCCACGATGGCCATCTAGCTTTCAATGGAATGGCGTATGCAGGTGTCTTCCGATGGCGTAGAAGCGGTCGGATTGCACTCGTTTCCGCATCACAGGATGGAAAAGAGATTCCAAAGATCTGGGCACTCGGCGACTTCAACAGGACCAACCCAAACTTCCAGCCTTCATCGGTGACTCGCATCAACGACCAGGAGATTGGTCAATTTCTGGCCGAAGCGACGAAGACAAACGCATATCATGATCCCGACACGCAGTACAACAACCAGTTCTTTCTGCAGCCGGCTGACAGCTTTGGATCGTTCATCAACCCCCGATTCTATCCGGGACCTAGCACGAGCATAACGTACGAGAACGGAACTACGCGAAACTACACGAACTTGGCGGTTGTAACTGACCCTGATGCATGGAGGAACGTCGCCAACGGGACCTCTTTCTATGAGAACTTCGTGTCAGCGCAATCGCAGGAGTTGAGTAAGCGTGACGTGAACGTTGTACCATACCATCTCGAAAACCCACGCGAGTCCGAACTACTGGGTACGGATGCAGTCTCTCGGAGTACGCTTCCATTGTCATATCCAGATCCATCCGTCTCATCGAAGCGATCAGATGTCATGATTGCGGGCTACTTCATCAACACTCCACAAGGCCAGGTTGGTGTGTTGGCAGTACAGGATTACATTTCCGAGGAAGAAGGTAATCCCAAAGATTTTCAACGTGTGGTTGAAGACTTCATCACCGAGGCGAAGTCGCGCAAAGCCAAGGTCATTATAGATACGCGAACGAACGGCGGAGGAAGGGTCATGTCAGGATACGACATGTATCTCCAATTCTTCCCATCTCAAAAGCCCCAGACTCAGTCGCGCTGGCGAGGGCATCGCGCTAGCGAGTTGTTCGGGAGTAGGATATCTTCTCTTCTCACGATCAGTTCGACTAATGCCGGCCTGTTCGTTTCGCCCTTTAGCAACGATGCATGGCTGAATTCGGAGCTTGAAGAGGTACCGGACTGGAACGCCTTGTACCCTCCAAACAGGTTCAACAACGACAACTTCACCACGCTGCTAAAGTACAACCTTTCCGACCCTCTGCAGACGTCCGAAACCCAAGGCATTGTTGTTACCGGTTATCTTAGTAGGGCGAATTTCAAGGAAGATCCCTTCCGCGCCGAGGACATCGTTATCCTAACCGATGGGATCTGTGCCAGTACATGTTCCATCTTCGTCGAGCTTATGGTACAGCAGTCCGGCGTGCGGACTATTGCTGTTGGCGGCCGCCCACAGCTCGGCCCCATGGCTGCCGTCGGCGGAACAAAAGGCACACTCGTCATCGATGCGCTTCAACTCCAAGACTTCTCGAGAGTAGTCATGATCAACTACGCCCAGAGCACACAGGAAGTAACCGACTGGGCCGAGTTTTTGCCCACCGCATTCGGTATCGCTGCGCAGTCTGCGGGTATCAATTTCCAAGACAACATCCGTGCTGGACTGGAAAAGGATGGCATCCCGACGCAATTCTTGAACGATACTGCGAGTTGCCGGATTTGGTACGAGCCCCAGATGTATCTTAATGTGACGCAGCTGTGGGCGAAGACTGCAGCGGTGGCTTTTGGTAGCAATGGTGGTTTGGATGAGGGTCAATGTGTTACTGGAAGTGTGACGAGTAGGGAACAACAGACTGGGAGAGGCGAAGGCAACCCAACGGGTGATGGCAACACCGATGGCGGCGACAAGGAAGATGCCGCCGCTGGATTGAGGCCGACTTTGTCAGTTGTGCTAGCTGGTGGATTTGTTGTTCTTGCCAGCCTTGTGATCATGTAGTTTTAGCGTGCATCATCATCTTACACATAGAACGCATCTTCTACTGACGACGAATGAATTCTTACTCAAGATCCGAATGCTCCCAGAATACCTTATCGGCAGATCGCGGCAGCGTCCGCTTTTGTTGATATAGGTCCCAACATTCAGGAACCATTTCTTAGTTGTAGACTGATCATACAAGCTCGTTCAAGAAGGAAGGGGGTATCGGTGTACTAAATCTAGGCGCCAAGCTAGGAGTTTGGTTGCACGTCCTGACCCGCGCCTTGCTGTCCAAGTCCTTGCCCATTATTTCTTCCACGCCCATGCCCACCTCGGTCACCGCGATTAGGAGTATATGCGTTGTGTTGCTGACCTCCACCCCGCACACCATTTGCTTGGCCTCGTCCGCGCGGCGCCGCATTCTGGTAGCCCCGGCCAACTTGTGACGGCGAAAAATGATATTGTCCTCCATGTTGTGCATGTCCATGCTGGCCTTGGTAGCCTTGTCCATGCGCATATTGTCCTCGCCCACCAGGTGCATAACCTCCCCTTCCTCGCTGGCTGAACTGCTGTGGTGTATGATCGCGTCTCCAATACTTCTGGAATGCATCCCTTCCTACCGCCTGATTCGTCGACTCCATACTTCTCAGTGTCAATGGACCGGCCTTGCCTTCTCTAACCAACACGACTGCACGGTTCGGTCGTTTGTGTCTCTTCATGGCAGCCGTCAACATTTGAAGTAAGGCTGCCAGTTTGCGAAGACTCTCCTGGTTGTTATTCTCCCAGGCCTTGATTCGTTTCGTTGCGTCTTCATTGCGGATCCTGTTGACGACGCCAGTATCCGGTACATATGAGCCTGTGTACAATAATGAGGTGCGGCCAAACCAAAGCTGGTCTTGGCATATCACGGGCGAGAACTCATCTCGAGCCCGCTGCGTCTTGAGCTCGACCATCTGCGCTGTAGGTACGATGTGCCCCTTCTGCAAGACGCGAATGGGCAAATTGTACCTAAATGTTGGCCGTTGTGCGACACCTCCACTGACCACCGCCTCTCTCTCCGACTCGGTAAGGAGGTCAGAAGCAGCACCATCGTCGTATGCATCTGCCTCGAATCTGCACACTACGTTCAACGGACCCAGCGGGTAACGAATAGCACGGTAGTGACTCGTGGCATCTTCCATGCCCTCTGCAGGCGTGGTAAAGAATTTTTCGAAATTGCTCCCATAGCCCTCTGCATTATGGTGTCTCCACCACCTCGATTCATTCCGCACAATAACAAGTGTGTCGAAGATGGTGTAAAGGTCAAGTCGAAACGGACCGTTCGCTTTTCCTTGCACAAACTCAAGCAGAACACGCAAATTGTTGCGATCGCAGATAACATCCGTGGACATGAAATTGTAGTTGGGGTTCATTGTAGACATGGCAGCGAACATTGGCCCGTAGGGTGTCCGAGGTTGGCGTACGTAATTATAATCGGCGTACTGAAACCCGGTGTCCGGATCGAGGGTATGGGGTATCGTGCGTGGAGCCCATTTGCCCGGGGCACCTGGAACAAAGATGGTGTTCTGATCTGTAGAGTCTTGCCAGTTGTATGAGCAGACCAGCTCTGGATCTTGGTCCCACGTGACGCTCTCTGCCACAGGCGCTATGGCGTCTGCTTCAATGAGCTGAAGTACATCGCCCGTGTCTCTTGCAATCTTTTGGTCAAAGCGCTCCTTCTTTTTCTTTTGCTTTGCAGTCATGTCGGGTAGGACACGAGAAATACCATCTACCCCAGAAATTGTCTCCGCGGCGACACTTTCCTCCACCAGGACTTCTGTTTGTGGTGGTATAGAAGCGACATTATCGCTGGTGCTGCTAGTCTGATTCTGAAGGGTCTGCCAATTTGAGCCCTGTAGAGCAAGCGCAATCTTGGCCTCAAAAGACATCGCTGCTGGCAAGACATTGTCCATCGAGCCCGTCGCAGACGGCTGAGGAACTACAGCAAGTTGTGCTGATTGCTCAGGCACAGAATTGACAGGCTGTTCATGAACTTTTGGCCGCTTTCTCCCACGCTGTCTCATACTGCCTGGAGATGTCTCACTAAAGGCTTCGCGCGATAGTAAGTACATGTAACAGTCTGTGGAGCCATGTCAAACTTACCACGCATGGCGGTTGTTCCTGGCCTGAGCCTGCGCCAGGTCGCAGTTTGGTTGAAAAGCTTTATGTCGACTGCGGGCGGAGTTCAAGTATCTGATAGTGAAGGTTTGCTGATGGCGCTAGTACGTTTGCGGATCGGGTCGCGTAAACGATTTGGCGAGATGTTGCTGTGAGCTTGACAGCCTCTTTGAAGCAAGACCCAGAGGCAATCGAGCACAGTACGCTTAGATGCCGCGTCCAGAAGTATGCAGCAGGCGATAATGTCCAAAAATGAGATGGGTGCACGGAAGGCGCGTTTGGGAGACGTTGTCGCGCCACAAAGAGGCAAAAGGAGTTTCGCTAGCGCGACGACGCCATTGGTCAGACAAGTGCGAGGCCACGACCATCAATTCAGTGAAGGTGAATATGTCTCCTTGAATAATCATTAATTATGAACAATATGTAATTGAGCGAACTATTAGTACAACAGATACGGTACTAGCGATCGACACTATACATTATAGGAATGCACCTGTGCACTACGCTTCTGCAGTGGTGCATCATCGTCAAAAGTCGAACGCGGTGGTTCCTGAATCCAAGAGCTCCTGGAGCTGCTCAAGTCCTTGTGAGACTCCGCCTGCTCGATCGTTACGTTATAATCCGTCTGACAGTGGATGCCACGCATACTGCCTTCACTGTCATCGTCGTCCAGCGCATCTCTCGATCCCCGCTTCGGTATCGTGACCGACTGGATATGTGTACGTTGCTGGCCATGGTGTCCAGAGCGTAGATCCGAGCGTAGATGCGTAGCCTTGTTCGACGAGCTTTGGAACTTTTCCTCGGGATACATGTCGTTCTCAGGTTTTCCTTGCGCCAGTCGGACCACGAGCGAGGCCATGGACATTTCGATGTTCAGTTTGACAATGTAGACGACCGGGTGGAACTGGATGTATACGACTTGATTCTTGAGGAACATGAGACCGATTAGCAGTGCCTAGTCATTGCTGATTAGTACAAGTATAGCAAATGGTCGCATATTTCAAGCGACTTACATCCATAGCAATGGATAGAACCATGAGCTTTGCATTGAAGCCAACAAGCGGCTGATACTTTGTCAAGCCGTGCTGCTCCACGAGTCTCTGTTTGACTGTTTTGAGGAAATACCAGTTGAGACCAGCGTCGACAATGAGGATGAGCACTTTCGAGATCTTGTCCCAAACATCGTTGATCTTTACAAACGTCTCCGAGACTGGTGGAACAGTGTGCGCCGGGATCCATATGACAAACACCGCAATGTTGATGGTAGTGATGAGAGCGACAGTCCCCCACTTCAGTTTGGTAACTGTACTTCGATGCTCAACGATCAAAGCTATTCGGTTGATGATAATTTGCATAAGAAGCTGGATTTCAAAAACCCAAAAGAAGAGAATGAAGAAGAGAACCGGTACGCTTTGATGTTGTCAGCACACACTAGACATCAACATAACATGGAGCAGAACTCACCTGGGTCCCAATTTGTCGTTCAAGAACAGCCAGGCAATGATCGCAATGATAATATTCACTGCAACCTCACCCCATATCATGTAGATATACGCCGACCTCAAGGGATTTCGATTCCGCCGAGTCTGCTTGATAGCCTCCCATACGGTCAAGATGCCAAAGCCGATCGTGAAGCCAGCAGCCAAAGCCGCGATCTGAAAGTCTTGAATCGAAGCAGACATGTTGTTGAGAGGAGTATGCACAGCGCTGACGGGCCGATGAGAAGTGAGAGATATCCGGGGAAGAGGGATTTACGAGGGATTGCCTTAGCCTTAAGCCCTGTATAGGGGACCCATCCACACATACCCAGATACTCGCGTGCTCACACCCAAGCCACTCCATAGCCAAACCCCTGCAGCAACACCCGTTCAACCGTCCATTGGCTCAGGTACATCTCCACCTATTCCACTTACTCAGTCGCGGAAGCGGCTCAGATCATCAAATTCATATTCGTTCGTGTTTCAACAGCTTGTGGTGCGAAAAGAGGCGCTCAAAGCCCCGGCGACGCATGCCCGATGCGTTGGGATCCTCCGGGGCGCGCCGTGCTAGCCATCTGACAGCCTAGAGGCTAGATCTTTTGTAAAGACCCTTCCCGAGTTCCCGTGGTGTGGGAGATTTGGGAAGGGCCGATTAGGGACCTCGGGAATTCCGTGGCTGGAACTGCAAGAAGTCGATAATGCGGCAAGAAGCCCATATCACGGTCGAAATGCGTTTTGTCCGAATTGGGCTGTAGATCCTGCATGCTCCACCAAAATATGGGGTTGACCACGAGGTTATGATGCGTTATGGTGCCATGTAGCAAAGTGCGAAGGGAAGGATCTTCGAATTCCTTCTCGCTTGCTAGCGTCTATCATCCAGACACGCTTCCACGACGAGTAAAGGTTGAAGGCGCAGAACACTCCCGGCATCTGCCGACATCTTCCAAGCCCTCCAAGAGACGTCGAATACTTGAATTTTGCAAGCGCTAATGCGCAGTTCACGACTCTGACTCGATTATGACGGGATACTCCGTTGACGAGCCCCGTTGCATCCCATACAAATTTGATCGACCGGCCAAACCAGGCGAACCGGAACAAAGCTCCGCGGAACCCAAACTGCATTCAACTCAGACAATCAGTTGTTGTCACGACGGAAGATCTTGAGACTGCGGACTTCTTCGTGCTTTGTACCAAGGCATGGATTTCCGATGGTCACAAGACGTCAATGGCCAAACGCGACTATGCAAATATGAAGTCATTCGAAACCTGGTCTTGCTGGCAACATTGAAGATGTAAGTTGCATTGCATTGCGTCACACGGTCTATGAAGCAACTTGATACTACTACTCGATGGCTATACCGTCACGATCCACACATGATGAAACGTACAGATGGTGTCGCTGAAATCGTCTCGAGGACTGAATCTAGCTTCCGTCATATGCATGCAGATCCCGGACATTGCACTTAAACACACTGCCGTACACTTGTCCCGTTCATTTTCCAAAAGGCCAAGCACACAGGCGAGGAAACACCTCTCTTCTCACACACTCTCACTCCTCAGGGTTGTACTCGATGTTAATATGCAACCCAAGACCCTTAGGCAAGACATGATTTACAATCAGTGCTCCAGCTTCTTCCCGAATCATTTCCATGACAACGTCAATAGCATCGTCCAAGACCTTGTTCGTGGGCAACACACCCGGCAGCCGCGCCTTCAGAAGATTTCCAACCTCTTGCGTCGATGCCGCCGACATCAACACGTAGCCCACGACGAAAGGAAGCTCACTCTCCTTAGTAATGTAGCCAGGGCCAAACAGCCTGATGAAATCATGGCGGCACTTGTCCTTGATGCAAAACTGCAGAATATCAGCGAATTGCTGGACTGCCATGTCATTTTCTTTCCGCCATGTTGCCAGCTCGATACCTTCGTGGAAGTTGAGGTCTTCCTCGATGTTGGCCTGCACGAAGTGAGTTGCTTCACTCATCTGCTTGAACCCTTCGTCGGCTTTGTCTTCAAGTATGTGTTGAATGTCAAGAAACAGGGTTGTAGCGAATGCAAGGGGGAGTATGACCTCTTTTGTCTCGAACATTGCGCGAAGGCCGCGACTCAGCTCACCTTCCACTGGAGTTCGAGAAGTATCTGCCTCCGTGGTGTGGCAGTAGTAGAAGAACCCCGGAAGCACCATAAGGATAATGTCCTTGTCTTCCACAAATAATTCACGGAGGCTTGTATTGTTGCGGTCAGATTGTGGGATGTCTTCGTGGGTGCCTCGCCTCATGTCCGGGCAAGGATTACGCTTCAGGTCGTTGCAAAAGGCTGTGGGTAGTAGATAAGCTGGCCAGAAAACTACGTTCGCGATATTGAACATCTTCATGTTCATTTTGTCCCTGGGGCGATTTCTGTGTGAAGCCGTGGTTCCGGCTACAATGCATTAGGCGCTATACCACAGTTCTAGCATGTGGATTTCTCCACCGTGCTTTGAGAACATGCTTTTCAACTCATCGGCCATTGACCGAGCTAGATTTACGGCAGTGTTGGTAGTAATCGCTGCTACAAAAAGGTCTTCAGCACCCATTTCGTACCGGCACCAGGCCATACAGACTTCGGTGGGAAGCTTCTCGAGGTCATGCAGAAGTAGGAGGAGGGCAAAACCATTCTCCTCATCGTTTGTAGGTCGCTCTGCCATGTAGACAGGCTCAGAACTTGCAACATACATTGGTATGATGTCGGGGGTTATTCGAGGGCTTCAGAAGGCTCTTCTAACTCAAGTTGCTCGAACAGATTGAAGTCTCCGCTGATGTCTTAGGTGTATTGCGCTCCGTTGGTAGCCGTGGTTCGAGGACATGGCGCAATTTTTTTAGTATATTGTGGAACTGCAAGCGCTACTCCTCTCCAGAGTCGTCTGGGTCCTCTATAACAATCTGCGCAGGATTTCGTCGAGCTGTGATGCTGCCTTCCATGATCTCTGCAAGCTTGACTGGTACGATGATGGGTCGAGCTTGTTTGGCGATGTATTCAGCAAGTGTCAAACACTCTTTGCGAGCGACAGTATGAGTTTGAGGTCCTAGGTAGAGATCGGGGGCCTTTGTTGCGCCTATCCCCTTACTTGCGACGTGGCCATGCTTCTTTGCCGTGGATGCTAGCCATTGCACGATTTGATCCCCTATCACCGTTAGCACCGAACTTTACCCTTGTCGCTTCGGAGACTGCGAGTTCCCTACATGTGATTCCTGTACCTCCGATGTGAACTCTGAAGATTTTTTGGAAGACCAGGCATGTTGGGCAGAGTGAGAAAGTTGTATGCTGATCTGAGTGCAATTTATGATGCGCTTCCGATGAATAGATCAACGTGGCTGACCGCGACTGGACTGAAAGAAGAATATCGTTGAATACGAGAGCAGTTGGCCCAGAGTGAAAATAAAACAATCATTTGTTGCTTCCACCCGGACCTTTTCGAGAGCAGCAGCAACAACAGGTCTTCATCACTTTATCATGGCGACTTCCCGCTCAACCACACCCCCGAGCCATCTCACTCCCTCGCATGTTGACTGTCTCGGAGAGGCGACGTTGTATCGGGGCATGCTGCATGTGCATAGTATTCATCATGAGAGCGTCAACAACACGACTCTCAAGAACCGCGCTAGATCGAATCCAGCCATCCTGCCTTCCTCGTAGCATCACATCCCAACCTCTACCCCCATTCTCAAATACCCCAAACCACCTCACACATCACAAAAGTACCGAACCATTCTCGCCGCAATCTAAAGATACAGACATGATCTGACGAGCCGGCAGCACTCTTCCCCTCCCGCCCGCATTCGTTTCGCCCGAAACACGCCTGACACTTCTGGCAGCGGAGAATTTGGAAGGCATAAAGCGCCCATCCAATCAGCATACGCGACATGTCGTCGATCATCCAAACAAGTATTTGCAAGTCCCCAACTCGATGGACACAACGTGTGAGCGCGCATGAACGCATTGCTCGAGGATAACAAATGTGGTTCGCGAGGAGAGCGTTAAGATGCGTGCTGGCCAGCCTTGCAAAGTCAATCAACTTAATGAATGATTGCTTTTCGACGCTTTTGCAATGTCGATTGCGATGGGGAAAAGACAACTCCTGGAACCGCCTGTCAACGACACACAAGCGCCTCTGCTCCTCGGTCTGGGCGGGACGTTACTCGCGCTATGCATCTTACTGCTGTGTGCGAGATTCTGGTCAAGGCGGTATAATCTGCGTGCAGATGACTGGGCTGTGTTGAGCGGGACTGTATGTTCACATCATCCCCTCACCTTCATCCCCTCACCTTCATCAAACTAACACGAGATAGTTCCTCGCCACAATCCTCTTCGCAATCCAATGCATAGCCGTGCACCACGGCTTCGGTCGGCGCACCGCATTCGTCTCCGCGGACGACCGCTCCACGACGCTGTTCCTGATTTTCGTGCACCAGGTCGTGTGGTACTGGGCCATTGGGCTCGTCAAGCTTTCCGTCACGTTCCTGCTTCTGCGCCTAAAATCCTCGTTCCGCTGGAATATCTTCTTCTACGGCATTGTAGGCTTGTTGATCGTAACGGTCATCACACAGACGCTGTTCCCATTCCTGCAATGCCGGCCGTACAGCGTATATTGGCAGCCTGAGCTCGCATTCAGTCCGGAGGGGGTGCAGTGCTTTCCCAAGGAGGTCATCAACGCGAACATCATTGCGTACAGCACGATCCACGTTGTTACAGATGTCATCTTCTCGCTGGCGCCCGGTGCATTTATCATTCGAAAGTTGTCGCGGCCGAAGAGCGAGAAGGTGTTTCTCAGCATACTCATGGGCCTGGGTATGTTTGCGTCGACGTTTGCGATCGTGAGGACGGTGGGCCTGAGTACCTTCTACACCTCTGGAAACGACTTCTTCAGGGGCAATGTCATGCCGACGCTGTGGGCTAACCTGGAATTGCTGGTTGCGTTGATAGCAGCGACGATTCCGACGCTGCGGAGTGTTGTGCATCGCGGGCTTTTCAGGTTAGCAGGCTTCTTCTACGAGGAGGAGAACGAGACACATGTTAGGAACAAATTGGTGGCTTTCGGGTTCTTGAAGGAGAACGAAGCGTATGGAAGTGATGGAAGTTGCAAATCAGAGAGGAAGGCGTCGAAGCCGGATATCGAGGTTGGAACGATTGGAAGCATGGGCAAGGGGAAAAAGAAAGATGAATTCGGAGATACTATCGTCGAGAAGAAGGAAATTATCGTGGGAGAGGGCACTGCTGCACCAAAAGAGGATGCAAAGGCTTGAAAATTAGGAATAACGATTGCGCATACTGGAAAGAATACAAGGCTGCAAAGGTGTCGTTGCCAAACGCTATCATGTCTATTGTGCTAAATAAAAACACGCTTCCAACGATATTCATGCAGTCTCGTTGATGTCGTAGATCTCATCAGCCAGTTCAACTCTGGCTTACTATGCGCGCAGCATTCCTGGGTGTGGAGAAGGCGAGCGTCCGCGCAGTGCTGGCGAGCTGGGTCGCAACATTGGGCTCGCAGCAGCACTCGCGGCATCGAGGCTGAGCTTGCTAATAGCGTCAAGGTTGCCCTGAACGTCTTCCTCGCTCAAGTCAAGCATCAGACGAAGCTCGTTCGCCTTGAGCTGCTTTCCCAAGCCAACGATGAGCTGCTCCTTGTTGGAGCTACCAGGGACGTCGTAGTAGTACCAGTGGTATCCTATATCCTCTAACCTATGGGGCTCTGCCGGTGTAGTAACCCTCGCTTGTACATGGCGGATGTCCATGCCAAAGACGCCTGATATGGTGGGCGCCGAGCCAATGCCTCCCAGGCTTGCATCTGCCCGAGCGCGAATGGACTTGGGCACCTTTGCGTCGTCTTCGAGGGGTGTTTCGTTGAGACGATTCGATGCGCCTGCGTCGTGGAGCTTTGCGCGCTTGAAGGAGGCGTTCTTAAGCTCGGTAATGCCTAGCACAACGTAAAGTGGCTTGCTCGCCTTGACCTGCTCCGATATCCACGTCCGGGCTTCAGGGTCGTTGCAGACCGCCTGGAAGGCTTGAGCCTTGGACTGGCTTGTACGCTGGATCATCTGCTCAGCCCTGACCGTGAGAAGGTTTGGCTGTCTGAATATCCTTCCAAGATCGAACTTGGCTCCATAATTTGTGATGAATCGACCCTCACTGTCGACGGAGAAGACATCCTTATAGCGGAGTTGGATGTGGTAGTCATTGAGGTCGTCGACTTCTTCGTGTGCGACCTGTGAGTAGAAGCAATCGCGCTCGGGGTGCAGGGGATGTGTAAGGAGCTGGCCGACGGTGAGGAGGTCTGATGGCAGAGGCTTTGGTAGGAGGCCGTGCTGCACCATTGCCACGTGTTCTTGAGACGCTTGGGGCGTAGATGGTAGGATAGATCAACTGGAACTTGAGGAGGCTCTGTTTCCGTGTCGAGGATCTAGGGGCCGCGTAGGACTTGGAGAAGCAGCAAAGGTGGTGAGATTCTATGAGGCTAGGTTGCCCTGCGCCATGCACGAATCAGACGGCCGCATCTGCATGTGTGCGCAACTCCTTCCATCCTGTTTGCATCTTGGCGAAACCGACTAGTTCAACATACACATTGGAGCTACGACCGTGATATTCGAGGACGCAGGGGTTCTGAGCACGATATAGAGGGTCAGGAATGCATCCGCATGATAGTCGCATTGGGGACTGGTCGGTCCTGCCCATCACGTGTTCACGCGGAGGAACTCAATTCCTTGGCGCTTCTCCGGACAGCGAGCTGCTAGCCTACCCGCCTGCAAGAGAGGTGCATCTGGTTTCTGTCCCACGAAATCACCCGAGAGCCGCAAGCGTAGCTGACTGAGGAAGCCAGTCTAGACATCCGAAGCTGCCGGCGTCGTGCAGACGGTTTATTCCACCGTCTCCGCAGCGAACCCCCATTATGTGAGCATCTTACTCCCCAAATACGCAGACATTGTAGCGGAACCCACGAGCTCAAGTGCGCCGCGGGGTAGCTTCCACTCTCCAGGATTGCGCTGGAATTCTCGGGGCTATTGCCATCGCTTCCCAGTACCAAAGCTCCACCACGACTGCGTGCGACAACTGAAGCGACGAAGAGCCAGCACCGCAGCTAGTTGCCATCTTCCGGAGGGACAAGCACTGGATAATGCCTCTCACAAGTCGTGGCATGCTCCGCTCCTAATCCTAACAAAGCAATCAAGCCACCAAGAACCACTTAGTCAGTCGTTGGTCAGGCTTCACAAAGCATCGAAGCGATTGCAACTGGTGTATGCATCCCGGCAATGCGGGGTTATGCGGAAGCCACATTTGCGGTTGCCAGTATAGCTTTTCTGAGATGTGTTTGTCACTGAGGTAATCGCTGACAATGCATGGCGCATGCGATGGCATGCGCCGCGGAAACAGCATCTGAGCTCGGCGCGTCTAGGACTGGGAATGAAAAATGTTGCGGGACGTTTGATGCATCATTGCAGCAAAGTCGGAGGCATATTGCTTTTCAGCGTGGAAAATAACGCGTGGAGGTGTGGAAGAAGAAGAAAAGCCAGGAAAAAGATGCGTTCACGCGTCGCATCGGCGAACAGTGCCCCGCGACACCATAGTGGGCTGCCAACGTCACAAGCTCGCCAGCCATACCAGAATCCACTAAAGCCCCCGTTGTTGGGCTAGGATAACAGCGGAGACTATTTTATCAGCCCGCAATTCTTCGCGATCGGCCTATCATGTCTAGATGCATGACGTATCAAGACATAAACAGAAGACCCAGCACGAGCGCCCCTCACTAACCAGATGGATACGTCAAGCCTCACCATTTTCTGCCAAACACTACTTGAACCCCTCTTGCCCCTCTGCTTTCGTCCCAATTCACTTCACATTCTATACCCAAGCTCAATTGCACCTTATTATACCCCAAACTCAATCACCCTTTCAATCCAACACAACCCGTCACCATGCCCATCCAAGTTCCCCAGTCCACCGAGCTCAAGGACCTCTTCAGCCTCAAGGGCAAGGTCGTCATCGTCACTGGTGCCTCCGGCGAGACCGGTATTGGCACCGAGGCTGCCCGTGGATGCGCTGAGTTCGGCGCGGATGTTGCCAGTCAGTACAGCCCCAGCGCAAGCTTCTTCAAACCAACACTGACATGTCCACCATCTAGTCACCTACAACTCGCGCTCATCCGGAGCTGAGAAGAATGCCAAGGAGATGAGCGAGAAGTACGGCGTCAAGGTCAAGGCCTACAAGTGCCAGGTCGGCGACTACTCGTCGTGCGAGAAGCTCATCAAGGACGTCGTAGCCGACTTTGGCAAGGTCGATGTCTTCATTGCCAACGCCGGCAAGACGGCCGACAACGGTATCCTCGATGCTACTGTCGAGCAGTGGAACGAGGTCATCGAGACCGATCTCACTGGAACCTTCAACTGCGCGCGTGCCGTTGGTCTTCACTTCCGCGAGCGCAAGACCGGCTCCCTCGTCATCACTGCCTCCATGTCTGGTCACATTGCCAACTTCCCCCAGGAGCAGGCCTCGTACAACGTCGCAAAGGCTGGCTGCATCCACCTGGCTAAGTCGCTTGCCAACGAGTGGAGGGACTTCGCCCGTGTCAACTCCGTCTCCCCCGGATACATTGACACTGGTCTTTCCGACTTCGTTCCCCAAGACATCCAGAAGCTGTGGCACTCCATGATTCCCATGGGCCGTGATGCCAAGGCAACTGAGCTCAAGGGTGCCTACGTCTACTTCGCCTCTGACGCATCCTCGTACTGCACTGTAAGTTCCTATGCGCTTCTTTTAAGACCAGAGCTAACGGCCACAGGGCTCCGATCTCCTCATTGACGGTGGTTACACTGTCCGATAAGCGCATCGCCCACTGTGGACGACGCAGACGAATGATACATTACGAACAAGCATAGGGGTTATGCTGAAGCAACTATTCTTCCCTGTAGCTATTACCGTTATGATATGAACAAACGTCTTTGATCATCGAGCCTTCAGTGATGTACTCATGCTACTTGTGCGCCAGCTCTAACACATGCTAGAACTAAGCTTTCGAGAATGCAAAGCTTATTACCGAACCACCAAAGGTCCCTCGGCATCATGTACAAGATGATGCAACTTTTTGGCTAACATGACAGCTGCGGAAAGCGCTCCCGCAACGCGCTTGCAGCAGCCCCGCACTGACTCGAACACCCGCCCGCCGACCCGCGGCATCTCATCTTAGCTCTCACCACCACCTCAAGACACTTGAGACACGACGCAGCCATGCGTCCAGCAACGCTCCAAGTGTTACAATGGCAATTCCAGCACCAAAGACGGTTGCGTCTCTTTCCTCTGTAGAAGCATCGCCAAAGAAGGAGACTTTTGGCAACCTGGGCCCCTGGGCGGAACCTTCGTGTATGGTCATGAGATATGCGCTCAGAAACATTGCTAATACTGTCGCAGGGTACAGCTCCCTCGCATCCCCGTACTACAATGAATCTCACAAGAAGTTGCGCAATGCACTGAGATCGTACATCGACGAGAACGTCAAACCGTACATGCTCGAATGGGAGGCGAAGGGCGAAGCACCAGTTGAAGAGCGCATGAAATGGGCCAAAACGGGCTTCCCCTTTGGCGATGTTCCCGAGCCATATAGGCCAAAGGACGTACCAGGCCCTGCCGGCATACCAGTTGGAGAAATGGATGTCTTCCATCTCCTCGTTTCTACAGACGAAGGAAGCCGAATTGAAGGCGGAGTTGGCACAGCTCTGGCTGGCGCAAGTGTGATTGGCGCACCACCCATCATACACCACGGTACCGACGAGCAGAAGAAGAAGTGGCTGCCAGGTCTCTTTACTTGGGAGACGAGCTTCTGTCTGGGCATTACTGAGCCAAGTGGTGGCGTACGTCTATCTTGAAATATCTTTCAGAGCTGGAGCTAATCCAGTATCAGTCGGACGTAGCGAACCTCCTCACCACTGCCACAAAATCCCCCGACGGCAAATCCTATATCGTCAACGGCTACAAGAAATGGATCACGGGTATGCCTTGGGCAACGCACATGACCACCGCCGTCCGCACCGGCCCACCTGATTCCGGCGCCCGCGGCCTTTCCGTGATCGTAATCCCTACCGATTCCCCAGGCCTAACATGGCGTCGCATCGAGAACAGTGGTCAAAGAGGCGGTGGCGCATCCTTCGTCGAACTCGACAACGTTTTGGTACCTATCCAGAATCTACTGGGCAAGGAGAATGAAGGGTTCAAGATAATTATGACAAACTTCAACAAGGAGCGCTTCATCATGTCCATTGGCTGCAACCGCAAAGCCCGTACCTGTCTCAGTGAAAGCTTCGACTACGCATCCAAACGCCACACCTTCGGCAAGCCTATCCTCTCCAACCAAATCATCGCTCACAAACTCGCCACTATTGGTAGATACGTCGAGTCTCACTGGGCATGGCTCGAACAGCTTGCATACCACATTCAGCAATCTCCTACTGGATGGCAGGATCCTGAAATAGCTGGGCAAATCGCGCTCGCCAAAGTCCATGGGGGCCGCATCATAGAGATGGCGAACCGCGAAGCTCAGCAGATTTTTGGAGGCGCTGGATATCAGAAGGGTGGGCCTGGAGCCATTGTGGAGCAAATGAGTAGAGACCTCAGAATGATGGTCGTGGGAGGCGGAAGCGAGGAAATCATTGCGGACTTGGCGGTTAGGCAGGAGATGGGTATGGCACGGAGGAGGGGTTGGAAACTGTAGGAGACAAAAGATTGATGAAGGTGGTGTAACGTTTGGCTCGGTATGTAATGAATGCCACGCTCGTAACCTGCTCATCTCACTTCATGTGAATAGCAACACGGACGGCTTCTTCCGTGTTAGCTGTGCTTGGCATGCGGAGTAAGGTTCGATTTGATCGACCTTGCATGGTGATCCCCGCCGCCAGCCAGCATCATGCCTTCAACGGCGGTTTTGCCAATACGAGATCATCTCTGTCAGGAGGGTTACACTGCATCTGTGCCGTCAGGGTGGATGCAGGTACGATGCAGCTGTCAGATCATGTCTCCCGCCGAAGAGCTAAAGGAGAGCGATCTGCTCTCCATGTGCTCCTCTTTACCAGTCGCCATCTTCAGGTTCAGAGATGGAGGCGTTAAGGATAGCTGTTGGACGATGGGTCCTGGTCGTCGTGGTTATTGTATCTTGCACCCTGGCTACCACTTTTGAACCCGTTCATTCATGGCGCGTCACTTCATCTGCTGGTGTCGCGGAGGATCTCACGCAGCTATCGTTACCCGGCATCGATACTTCATTATGGCACCATCTCAACGCTTCAAAGGGTACACTCATGGCCACCCTCATCGCAAACGGCGTCCACACAGAAGACTATCTCTTTTACTCGACAAACTTACAAAATATAGACACAGCTCAGTTCCGTGTCCCTTGGTACTACCGCGCGGAAATTAAACCTGAAGCTCCTGTCGATGGGCGCCACTGGTACACACTTCGGACCAATGGCATCAGCTCGTGTGCCGACATCTACCTTAATGGCCATGTTGTTGCCGATAAGGACACTCAGGCTGGAGCATACGTTGGCTTGGAATACGATGTGACTGATGTGTTGCACGTTAACAAGACCAATGTTTTGTTGATCAAAGTGTATCCGACCGACTACAATCGAGACTTTGCACTGGGCTTCGTGGACTGGAACCCGTATCCGCCGGACAATGGGACGGGAATTTGGCGAGACGTTGAGTTCAAGAGAACGGGACAGGTCGGATTGAGTACACCATGTGTGACGACTACGCTCAGTGGCGACGTTACGGTGTATGTCGACGTTAAGAATCTTGCAAAGAATGCCTCTGCTACTGGCACTCTGCATTGCTACATGTACGATCCTGATGGCCAGAAGATCGGCGAGCCAAGCAGTACATTCGGTCTCAAATCAAGAGAGCAAGCAGAGCTCAAAGTCAGCGCCAGAGTTCCCAATCCGAAGATATGGTGGCCGAAGCAATGGGGAAACCAGCCACTCTACAGCGTCCAATGCAACGCCACAATCCAAGGCGACAACCAAACCTCCGACACTACAACTACTAAATTTGGCATCCGCACAGTCTCATCTACTCTGAACACTACGTACAACGACACCACCTTCTTCATCAACGCTCAGCCCTTCCAAGTCCTCGGCGCCGGCTACACCTCCGACATATTCCTGCGCTTCTCCGAATCCAAACTCCGCACCCAATTCGAATACACCCTGAACATGGGCCTCAACACAATCCGCCTCGAGGGCAAGCAAGAACACCCAGCTCTATACTCACTTGCAGATGAAATGGGCCTCATGCTCCTCTCCGGTTGGGAATGCTGCGACAAATGGGAAGGCTGGAGTTTCAACGACGAGGGCTCGGGCGAAAAATGGGTCGACGCAGATTACACCATTGCGAACCTGTCTATGCGCCATGAGGCGGGCATGATGCAAGCACACCCGAGTATTCTGGGCTTTTTGGTCGGCAGTGACTTTTGGCCTGATGACCGCGCGACACAAATCTACGTCGATGCGCTGAGAGATATGCGCTGGGATACACCCGTCCTCGCATCTGCATCCCAGCGCGGCGCCCCGGATGCCCTGGGCAACGGCGGGATGAAAATGGCCGGGCCGTACGACTGGGTGCCGCCGAATTATTGGTATGATAGCGAGCAGCGACTCGGTGCGGCGGGGGGGTTTGGGTCGGAATTGGGCGCTGGGGTGGGCACGCCTGAACACAACAGTCTGGAGAAATTCTTACCGCCTGATGATATGGAGGATTTGTGGAAGAGCCCGAATAAGGGCTTGTATCATATGAGCACCAACGTATCGAGCTTTTATACAAGGCAGATATACAACGATGCGCTGTGGGCGCGGTATGGGGCGCCGACGTGTTTTGAGGATTATCTTCTGAAGGCGCAGATGATGGATTACGAAGCGACGAGAGCGCAGTTCGAAGCCTATGTGTCGAGGTGGAGTAGGGACTTAGAACGACCGGCGACAGGCGCGGTTTATTGGATGTTGAATAATGCGTGGCCGAGCTTGCATTGGAATCTGTTCGATTACTACATGCGCCCGGCAGGAGCGTATTTTGGGATGAAGAGCGCGGTGGGGAAGACCAAACACGTCCTGTATGGCTATGAGGATCGGACAGTATACTTGTTCGATCGTCAGCTCGCGTCTGATGATGGATCCGAGGGTATGGTGGACGTCGAAGTCATCGACCTTCACGGCCGCACTTTATTCCAGCAAAGCTTCCAGGCGAAGTCGCAGCCAAACTCCGCCGTCAAAATTTCGACACTGCGGAATATAGCAAACGCGACAGACGTCCACCTTCTACGTCTGCAGCTCAAAAATGGCAACGAGGTCATGGACACTAACACGTACTGGCTCGCGCCAACACTGGACCAAATGGACTGGGATAACTCAACTTGGTACCACACGCCCGTCACCAAGTACTCGAACCTCACTGCGCTCGCTAGTATGGCCAAGGCAGATCTCGACGTTGCTTTTGATGGCAAGAAGGTTAGACTGGTGAACAGAAGCAACGTACCCGCAGTGTTCGTTAGGATGAATTTGGTGGATGACGGTGGGCAGGATGTGCTGCCGGTGGATTGGAGCGACAATTATGTTACGCTTTGGCCTGGGGAGGATAGGCAGGTGCTTGTGGAGTATGAGGGAAAGGGGGCAAGGGTGGAAGTTGATGGGAGGAATGTTGCGAAGCGGGCCGTTCGGGTGAGTGGGCAGTGAATCAGGGACAAAGAGGAGGCCTGAGTAGAAGAGCATCTCTCAAACCGTGGATTGTAACTATTTGAACAATGATTAGTCGTCTTGTGGCACTCCGAAAACTCCTGCTGGCCATAGACAGTCTTGCGACCTCGGGCTCGATCGATCCATCAATCGCTGGGAGGTTGATCGGCGCTCCAAGATGCCATCGTCATACCGTCCATGAAGTGGTCGGCCATGTGCGTTGCCCGCATATCCCAAGTGGTGAGCTTCGCCATACAGAACCCACACGTCCATGTTTCTTCAGCCTCCCTAGACTTACGCCACCTGTCTCTAACAATGTCTTGTAACGATGCTTTGTGGAAATTCTTGACATGTTGTCGCAGGTGATCAGGTCTGAGAAAGGTCCTATCTGCCTCACTCTTCCTTGAGCATTCTACAATGCGATGTGTGTCTTGGAAGTGCTCGTCAAGGGGATTCTCAAGTGAACAGAATGCGCAGATAGATGTTGCCCCATGAGTTGTTAGCCGCGGGCCAGTAGCTAGGTACGTCCACGTGTCTTTTGGACAATGTTGAGTTTGTTCGTGGCAGCGCCAGGACTTTGGAGCTAGACGCAAATTACCAAAGGTGCATTGCCATACGTCTTGAGATAACTGTTTATTAGGAATTTCGTCTCCATAGGGCCGCTGGAAATACTTTTCGAGAGATCCGATAGATACGCTCTCAGCATCTCCAGCGGGGACATCCGCAGGCTCAGACACACTCGGGTCATCCCCGCCGGCAACCTCTCCGGGAGGGCCATAGTCAAGCGATGTCTCTATCTCACCCTGCGACTCGGCTTCACTTGTGGTTTCGCTTGTGGACTCCTCATCCGGATCTACACCGGGAGGTAAAATTGCGAGAGCAATTTCCTCCATATGGCGCGCAATTTGTATTGATAGAGCGCCACGACTATCAGAAGTGTAGTCGCAGCACAGAGGACATGATACACTCGAGATCGCGACGTCTAGACTGTGGCGTTGTTCTAGATGGCTCATCATTGCGTCACGATCTTCGAAGATGATCCTGGCGGCAGAGCACTCATCAAATAGGCAAGCATATGTAAGGATATCATCGAATATGTGCTTCCTGTAGGTCAATCTGTCAGCAGACTTACAAGCAATGGACCCAGGCCGAATGACTCACTTCCATTCTTTGGTTGATTGGTATCTCAGTCTTGTTGGATACTGGGCATGCGAACACCTGACCGGACCGCGCTTGAGGCGGCAAGGGTGGCAGACGCCTGTGACTTGCTTCAGCCCTGCTGGACACCGAAGATGGTGCGTAAACAGTTTTAGGGTTCTGATCAGGCTCTGATCGCGCCGAGACTGAACTTCCCAGTACCGAGTCGTGAAAGATCGTTCTCGCTTTCCTGCTGGCTGCCATCTCTAGCTCTTGCTCATTAGCGATACGCTGGAGACGAAGCATGTGATTGTATTGGTCCCAATTTAGTTTTCCCAGATGTGCCACGACAGCCGACGCAGCTAGTGGAAACCTTTGTGCGACGCTGTTGACATAGACTTGTTCTGGTAGGTTCTCTGCGATGTTTTCAAGAGCCCGGGGCTCCTCGTCGATGATGTTCTCCTTGGCCGGACACGAGAGACTGGGACTCAATATGATGAGAGTATCAATGTTCATGCGTAGATCTTGACAAAAGGCTTCTTCGTCTTGTTCAGGTTGATGATCGTGAGTGTAGTCTTCTCCAAGGACATTCATAGCTTGCTCCAGAGCTTGAGCAATGTCTGTCGACTCTAATAACCTTCTCTGTTGATCTTCGCTGCTGATTAAGTGGACACATGCTATGATGTATCAGCATTGAGGACGTCAATAGCTTTTCATTTGGAACATACAACATGTGATATATTGGCCAATAGACACAAGAATCAACAGGCAAGTAGGTATTGCGTAACTCGGTAGATCCGGTTAGTGTTTCATCGAGCCCACCTCGTAAACCGCCAAAATCGGAACCCCAAAAGAGCAGAGCTGCTGAATCGGATTCTAGTGATTGGCAATCTCGGGACATCGTAGGTCGTGTTTTCATGTCAAGGAGCATGAGGGCTAGGGTCTCTATGAGACAGTTGAACAAGAATCCGATTGGTCCTAGTTCGGTTTCGTGATTCTTCTGTTCGAGAGTGCCAGCCTGCCACCGCTCTATGCTCACACCAACATCCGGAGTAGCTGAACTCCTGCTGCCAGCTTTGCGTGACATCATGTGGCCACAAAGTTTTGTTTTTTCTTGATGTATGCAGATTCCCTCGAGGGCAACGACACACACAAACAAACTACCAGTCGCTCAGTATTACATCGGTCCACCAGGAGCACCATAGTTAGTTACCTTAGCCTCTCTCATCAACAAGTGCCAGCCTCCGTACGTATAGCAATCTCCCTCTTTCCAACCCAATAGCTCACTACATCGCCGAGTTCGCAGGAAAGATAACTGGTTTCTAATGTGTGATGAAAACTATGTGGGAATGAATTTGTGTGGCATGGACATGTTGTTGGATGGAATTATGGTGCGGCTGAGCAGGCTGCGCCTCGCTGTTAAAACGCGTATTACTGTGTCCAACTTAAATCACACGCCTCAGGAGATCGTTAAGGCAAGGAGACTCCTAGACGAAGAACACCATTCTATTCAAGCTCTAGGCAAGCGATACCTTGAAGCTGTACGGAAATGCATCTACTGCGACTTTTCTTGCGACGAGGATCTCAACGGCGAAGCAATGCAAAGCGCGGTATACACTGAGGTAGTGTGTGTTTTGCGGGATATTAAGTCTCAATGGGAGTCATTCTTCGGCGTTTAAGGTCCTCCTACTTCTACTCAGTGCAAGTACATTGTCTGAAGCTCGCGTAAATCATATAAGCAACTTAACAAGCCGACGTCTCTACAAGGGCCTTTCTTAGTCAGAGTATTCTCTTGGTCGTGCTGGTGGCGTTTTACATGGTGAGAAAATCTGTCTTGAGCAGTAGGAGTAAGGTATAGGATGTGTAGGGGCTCCACCACATCATGCATACGACGGAATATTCTACTTCTCATGAATAGGAATCATATTAGAGATATTCAAAAGTACATGATCACTTGCAACCTTGCTATATCACTTAGGCCTACTAGCGATTACGTCGTTTTTTATCCACGAAACCCGCGCTGTGTCAAGCGCAGGCGATTTCTTGAGAATTTTCGAAGAAACCGGTGAATCCAGGTGCATTTAGCAATCTTAACACATCTATCTATACTGCTGCAAGAATCACAGTACGTGCATTAATTCTAGACACTTACAAGCCAGCAACCCTAGCTACATCTGCGCCAGTCCGGCAAAACCCAGCAAATTTGACACGACTCCACCTTTCTTCCTTCCCTACGCAACCAACAGCACAAAAAAAGGCAAAAAACATACAACAGCGGGGATTCGCCAGTGGTCACCCACCTGACTACTAATCCACCGGTACGATGCTTATATATGGCTGAGCGGACGGGAAGCCTTGCTGTCTCTTGCTCTACCGTCACAATTGCCGCTAAATATACTGTTTTCGGGTTTGCGTAATCTGAAAACGGATGTTTAGCTTGTTCACGCTATGCTAATTATAAGCGCACTGCGCCACTTAAGGAGGCGAAGTACTCGGAGGATAGCGGCTGCCCGGCCCACTACTCTCTGGTCAGCTTGGTGGAGCGGGTATGAGCTGGCTGCTATTGGTGTACTGTAACATTGCTAATACGTATTCAAAAGGTGGGTGACGACGCGTGACTGAATACATGGGGGCGGACTATTGCTGCGCGTTCTGATTCATTGGGTAGAAGAATATGTTGGGGCTGAGCGGCACGGATTTGACTGATCGTTTGCTGACCCGGCGGTAATCCGTTGGCTGGGATAACGTTGTTGAGCTGTTGTGATGTAGCTGGCTTTATCAAGGTCCCCTTTTTCACTTCTGGCGTCTCGTGTTGCATTTCTCGGATACTGTCAAAGTCAGTCTTGCCGAACAACGCCTGTTTGCGATTTTCAGAATATGGTATTTTAGCAATCGCATGATCAAGACTGATCAGTTAGGGCTCGAAAGCTGTGCCTTGCTACACTTCGAGCAAAGACCCTTCTTTTGCGCTGGACACTAGTCTAAAAACAGCGTGGACATTTTCGCATGTGGTTTTGCATGAGATTTCGAGAGCTCCGAAACGAAGCATGGGACGCTAACTTCAAGACATAAATATATCGACAGTGAATTGATACTTGTTCTACGGCACCGACTATGTATACGAACAAGTACGAGCCTTGTTGAAGACTCAAATGTGGGAGCAACGGAATATGTAAAGCCGTACATGGACGCGAGGTGGAGACGCAGCACTACACTAATCTCTTCATTGGGAGACTTGATTTCTTCTAGCAGCACCTCGACTTGCTGTTCGTCGCTATCAACATCGATCTTTATCCTTGTTCTAGTTATAAGATGCATGTTCTAGCATCCTACTCTGTCGCTAGGGGCCTAGGGCACAAATCAACCAACTGCTCCAGTGGAGCAAATAGCCCGACGGACTTCAGCTGCAGTACAAGAGGCATGAGACGAGCCGCTACAAGGCCTTCCAGACATTGTCAATGTAGATGGCAAGAATTTGACTTTTGGTCCCTATCTACCCGCTCGCCGAGCAGCAGAAGCATACTGTAGGTCAGTCGGCACTACCCTCACCTTACCTAAGGTTCATCAGAAGCTAAACAACACAACACGATGCTTCGTCATCTCTCGTCGGTAATAGCGTTAATGTGTTTTATAAGCGAGTGCGCATTACAAGCAAGTGCGCACTGCTACTACATATATCTCTGGGACAGAACTTCTCACCTTCTTTCTCCACGCAACGTCTTGAAACTACACCTGAGTATTGTACGTAGCATACCAATCAAGTTCCTTCATAAGCTCTGAGATCCCTACTGGTGCCTCTCGTGACACGCAACGTGTTTCAAATTCCCATGTGACTAACTGTGACATTTTCCTGACGTGATGTTCAATCGTGCTGAGACGATTGGTTTGCATTGTCTAGCATGTGGTCTCCCTCCTGTCTTGAAACGGCCAAGCCTCTGCCCATCGCTCTCTTTCTTCTGGAGATCTTGACTCTGTATCCAGGAACCTCTCTTTTGCCTCCTTTAGTTTCTTGGAAAGTTCATCGAAATCCTCTGGAGGTACTGCTCCGTCCCATCCTGTGTATGCACCGACCTCACTAATGACGCGTGCCTTTCGCTCGACATCCTTTTCCCATTTTCTCATAGCGTCTTCCTGCTTCTTGAGATCTTCATCTGAGTATTTGAGCGGACAAGGTACACTGGCAGGATCATGCCCATTAGCCTTGATCACGGCTTCCCATATTTCCTGTTTTGCGAGCTGCGATAGCAAGGTCTGAACGTAGGCTTCGCCATCATCAAAACTAGACCCGACAAGGTTCATGATTTGACACGACAGAGTATTGCGGTATCTTAGTACTCGCAACAAATCCGGTGCTTGCTTTTGAATGAATATCTCGTAAAGACCCCATATGGTTTGGGCCGTGTGCAGAGCTCGTGCCTTTTCCTTATCATCTGGGGCTAGCTCTGCAAAGCCAGGAGGCAATACAGGCTTCTCAAAGTTTTCCAGGATCGGTCCATCGTATTCGATAAGAGACGGATGATGTACATGAAGAAAAGCCGGGCTGAGGTGTACATTTTGCCAGTCGATAATCCCTGTTATTTCGGTAGGGCAGTTTTCATTGACAAATATGTTGTCAGAATGCAAGTCGTTATGCCACAGTATAGAGGCAGTACATGCATCGTCCTTGGGCATTATATAAGGAAAAACACGGCTGTAATCCCTGATAACTGCCGCTTTAGTATCCTTGGATGGTTGGTAACCTCCTGGGCCATTGAAGATTCCCTGTTGACGATCTCGCGGAAAGTCCGAAAAGCGGTCGAGACATGCGGTTTCTCGCTTTGCGATAGCTGTTAACACATCCTCGGCTGATGTCCCTAACATATGGTTACATCCGTGTTCGCTGTTAAAGGCAGTTCTGGGCGGTGGTGTCTTACATGGGCCGCGATAGATATCGACTTCTCCTCTTCTATCATCAAACCAGGTGCGACTAGTGGTTGGGCCGACGCTGAAGGTGTCGTCGATCTTTGTGCCTATAGCGTCGGGAATGTCTTTTGCGTAGTATAATGAACCGTAATAAGCAAAGCGGGCCTTGGACAATCGCGCCGAGAACGTCGCAAGCTGTCTCACAATATCAACCCTTTGTTTTGCCGACAAGTCATCCCACAGACGGCCGAGTTCAATACCTGGACATTTCTCCATTATGATGTACTCGGCGCCAACATCATTGGTCTCTGCTTGTGTGTTGTATGAGATGATTTTCGGGACAGGAATCTGAAGACGATCTCTAACCTAAGCAGCAAGTCAGCAGAGAACCATGTCTGAATGTTTGTGGCATGTGAAAGAGGCATACATAGTCCATAGTGGCAACTTCCGAAGCAGTTGTGTAATGCGCAGGGCCTGCATTAGGATTTGGGAGCCGAGCTATCAACTGGTGCCCGTCGTGCATCGTTACTAGGAAGGTCTTATTGAAATTTCCCTCTGGGAGTTTTGTGACCTCTACACAGTTTGCTTCACTGCCCACAGCATCCTCGGCGACTCGAACGAGCGCCTTCAAGTCGAACTCCAGATAACGGCGCCGGAGTTGGTCTGATTCATTCCAGAGCCACCGTTGAGCTTTGTAAGTAAAGATATCGTTTTCTGGAACATTTTCTGGCAATTTATCAGCCTGAATGTAACGATGAGTTATGCAGAACATACCCTGCATTTTGATTTGAGGGAGACAACATTCTCCTTCCGACCTGAGGGGTGGACGAGAATGACTAAATGAGCGATCGTCTCTACGTGGCCACCACGAGAGGAACCCCAAATGTCGAGTGAGAGATGCCGAATTATTGCGACGCAGGTGCATGCGGGAAAGCATTTTGTGCGCCGGCCTTAAACTCTCAGTTAACCCTTGTTTATTAAAAATGACAAGACTGCTATAGAAAGGCTAGAGTTTGAACAAGGGCGAGCGCATAAGTTCAGTAGGGAGGGATCGATAGCGTACAGTTCGGCGCCTGATGAATGTTAAGGACCTAGGTTCTGCAGAATGTGGGTTGGATGCGGCACGTCAAGAATTGCACAATCAAGGGCGCCTAAAAGAACGCATAGGATAGGTCAGTGCCTGTTTAGCTTCCCGGGAAACGGCCCAACTTCGGCAGAGCCCGTCCTTGGCACTTTAGCCTTGTATTGATCACTGTGCCACTCACTCTGGACACACTAGGTCACCATTGTAACTGACCGAGCGTTTGGCGAAATTGTCGACTGGACGGACAAGTTCTTCATGCTGTCATTGTAAATCATCGTGCGTGAGCGACCAAAGGTAAACCTCGAAAGCAACACTTTCAGTCGGTATAGGTAGTATGTGATCGTGTTCTCATCTTACCTAAGTACAGAATTGCGACAATTATTTCGAATGTGTGGCCTATTTTACACCGTATGGAGCCCGTATCAATGATTATGAAAAACTGAAAGCACAGTCGAATTACTCAGATTGTCGCCGAAATAACCATGCGTCTCAGATTGTTGGGAGCCATGTCTAACGTACAGTATCGATGTGGGATAGTCAAGTAACACAGAGCTCGCGTGTAACAACACCACGAACAGTCAAAATCCAACGCGCGTAGAGATAGCAGAGAATCAATCAATCATCTACTCAAACTCGTTGCAACGACCGTTACTTGATTCAGCCCCATACCTTTGCCGTGTCAACACAGATGCCTGCTCTGGAAGACCAATGATGATTGGGAAAGATGGAGCCTGGTATAAACTTTAATGCGTTTTCATGCCCGAGTATGGTTTTTTAAGCGCTGCTACTAAATATGGCAAGTCTGGCGTTTGGCCACGGTCTATAAGTCGTGCACAATGTCCACAAGAGCAAGGCAACTTGAGCAACAATCAGCACACCTCCACCTTCGAGCAATTGCGCCATCGATTTGTCGATTAAAAAATTTCCGTTTCGAACTTTGTACATTTTAAACCCGAGTACAGCATTCGCGCGTTGTTCTTCACAAGTGATCATTGGTAAGACGTGAAGAAATACTGTCCGTAACTCAAACTAAACAGATCGCAAGCTATTTACGATGGCCAATACCCTGAAGCAAGCCGTTCGAGACCTCTTCAAAGAAGCCAAGAAAAGCCGTTCTGGCATGCAGCGAATCTTGAAGCCTTCAAGTGATGGCGCTGGCAGCCGAGTTTACCCTCCTCAACAACCGAAGAAGGACGAGAAGTTTGGCATACGCATCGACAAAGGCGAAGCTCTAGGTGGAAAAGTTCGACTTAATTTGCAAATCAATTCGAATGCAGCCAAGAAGACTCTTAAGGACTTGGCGAAGAAGAACGGATCTCACAAGAAATATGTTACCATTGAGGTCGATCCTAACCAAGACGCTACAGAGGCCAACATGGACAAGCTTGAGGAGGAATTTCTTCGGGGAGTCGATTCCGGTAGCATTTGAGGGGCTATAGAATTTATGGCACCGGTCCATGTGAACACTTGGACTTAAATGCTTTCACGCAGCGCCTTCCTTCCTTCGTATCGTACTAAACTTCCGTAGACCCGACATTGCGATTTATCACTTCACGTTCCTTCAAAATCTATTACACAAACTTGTGCTGGAAAGTTCTGCACCAAGTCAAAACTGATTTCCGCTTTCGATAAGCAAAGAATAGTAAATTGACTTTAACCAGCGCAACGACTTTTGACGGATCGGACAGGTAAGCTAGTTGTCATCGTCCTATGGTCGTATGTAAGAGAACAGTGTGGTTGCTTAGAATATTAACCTGCAAGATGACCTCAGCCTGAAGGCACTACGAACACCAACGCAACGCATCCATCACCTACCTATTTGCACTTTGGTATCCTTCTCTTACTCACTACAGGGTAGTGTTGGTAAACTGCATGAGCCTAGTTGAGCAAGTGCAAACTACAACTAAGCAACAGTAGATGAGATCGACGCATTGCCTTCAAAGCTCAAGATTCAATCTCCTACCCATCCCCCACTAAAAGTCTACATCATAAATATTCCATATCGATCAATAAACCGCGTACCATCTCTCCTATAGAAGTAAAGTATAACAAAAGTCCCCCATCCAATGCAAAACCCGTCCCATCAATACAAAATCCACCAGCGCCTAGTAAATGCACATCTTCACCCGAAAATCATCGCAGTCTACCTTCCATATCCGTTGCTCGGCCCGCTATTTGAAGGTATCGGTGGCGCGCTGGCAGGTTTCCATATCCGGACTCTGTGGTCGTCGCCAGCGGAGGCGAAGACGGTGGGATCTTTGGGATGCCATGCGACGCTATTGACGCAGCCGATGTGGGCGTCGAGAGTTTCGACGAGGCGGCCGCTGGAGCGCCAGATGTAGATTCTGGAGTCTAGTATTCGTGTTAGTCTCGATCTCAAAGACGAAAGAAACGTGATAGCTTACCCTCACTCCCGCTGACGATGAAGTTCTCGTTCGCGCCACCAAACGCAGAGCGAATGATGAACTGTGTCTGCTGATGTCCCTTGAACGTCCGTATCGTGTCTCCGGTGTCGATTTCCATGAGCTTGATTTCGTCTGGGCTCATGCTGACCAACATATGTCGCGAATCCTGACTGATGGTGACGCTTGTTAGTTTGACGTCGTCAGACCGTATTTCGCAAATCTTCTCGTAGCTTGTAAAGTCATAGGCTACGATCGAGCTCTCGGAGACGACCACGAGTCGTTGGCCATCAGGTGATATTGCGAGATCGTTTGCACGTATTTTCGAACCGTCCTCACAGAAGTTGTGAATCTGTCGGCCTTCAAAGTCCCAGATGCCGCAGCCTGTCTTGTCGTCTTGCGAGCCAATGACCACGTGCTTGCCAGACGGTGTCCAGGCAGCTGTAGTACAGGGGTATGTGAATTCATTGATATAAGCGATGCACACACCAGCCTGTGAAGATTAGCCCTGCACCCATAGGAGGAATCATGAACCATACCTTGACATCCCATATTCGTGCAGCGTTCTCCGGCTGTGAACAACATGTGACGATCTTAGTGTTATCTGGACTCCATGCAAGGTGCGTTACTCCTGAACCCTGGTGTTCATCAAGATGGTACAGCACTTTGTACGTCTTTGTATCGTAGATGCAGATAGTCGAGTCTTTGCTAGAGGAGGCAAGCATTGTGCCGTCATTTGAATATTGTAAAAACCACACCTCGTCCTTGTGATGCTTGAGTTCGAGGACTGGCCTTGTGGGGAAGTCTTCTCTCTCGCACTTGTGATCAAGGTAAAGCGAAGGCGAAGCGGCGGTGTTGTGGTACAAGCAATTCGATATCCAGCTGTCTTTTACATCGTCCAGTAGTACTGAAAGGCGGTGTTCTGGTATCATGACGCTCGGCGATATTGATTCTTGAACGAGTTAGTAGTAGGAAGTGTAAAAGATGCTGTACATACTCGATAACTCTGACAACAATTGTGTTCGTGATTCGCCCCTTGCCCCGTCCCACTGAGATTGGAGTCTCAGATCCTCTGCAGACTGACACATGAGAAGACTGCCAGTGTTAGCTATTTGGTTCGTGTTAATATTTCAGTTGACATACCTCGAAAGAGCATGGAGCCGCCCAACGTCTTGATGGAGCGGAGTTAGCTCCTGTCGAAGCACTGTGAGCGCCTTGCCCAACTCCCTACGTTCCAGGAGCTCCAGATACTTTTGCTGCTTCATCCAAAACATCATCTCGTCTCGGTCGGCGCCCTCGGCCAGCGTCAGCCCTCCGGAATGCTGCGAATTTGATCTCGAATGCGACTTCGACCACGACTTCCCATACGACGCGTCCAAGCCAACCCCTCCCCCATCGTACGTATTCGTGCCAAATAATAACTCTTCAGCCTCAGTCCAGTCTCCGTTCAGCACCGAACTGCGAAACGACGCGACTGTTGGTCCTTCCAGCTGAAAGCCACTCTCTTTACACAGCGTGCCGGCAGCGCCATGGTACCCCAGATCCGTCAGGCTCTGTATCAGTATCCTTGTCACCTCTTCCCTGTCGTGACCATAGAAGGTTGGCGATACCGCATTGCCGTTGGCTACCGGGCCTCCATTTGTGTACGAGCCGTTGCTCTCTGTCCGCGCATGAGAGTCTCCATTCGACGTCTTGCCCCTCGGCGATCGTAGGCCCGAAGATCGGGATGATCCGTTGGTGTAGGTTTGGGAGGGTGATCGTGATCGTTTCGAGGCGTCGTTGTTGTCAAGGCGCATCGTCCCTTGCGTTCTGCGCCTGCGCTTAGCTGTATGGCGTGCTGACCGGCCTGTTTGCGCAGTCTGATCGGCCTCTTCGTCGCTCTCAGAGAGACTGTGCCCGCGCTTCCCGGCTGTATTGAGATCAGACGAAGGCGCGGTCAGGGCGGCAAGTGGCTGAGTGGAGGCGCTGGTGCTGGGTTCGGTGTCGGGGTGGTGGGCAGAGGATGAATGGGAAGGAGAAGCTTGGGAGGTCGGGAGGGGTGGGTCGGCGGGGGCGATGGGGGGAATTGTGTCTGTTTCGTTTGCCAGGACTTCGGTGAGCCTCCACGTACCCGCAGATGACGCGGGTATTGGGTGTCGGGGGCGCTGGGCCGGTGAAGAGCTTCCTTTCGGGCTTATGCAGGGACCATTAAAGGGTTTGGAGGTTCGTGTAGCTGTAGCGCGGGGTGCTGAAGAGCGTGAGGCGGTCGGAGAGGCGGCAGAGAGGCGTGTAGTGTGCTAGGACGGTGGTGACAATGGGCGAGATGGCCAGCGGAAAGATGATGTCGGCGCGCGGTCGGTGCGCTGGAGCCTGCTTACAAGCTCCGGTATAGCTCCACTAGGGCAGGGAGCGTCTGGAGATAGCCGTTGGTGGGCTGTAGAACGTGTTTGTTGCTGTCGTTGGTCGTGCTAGTAGCTTGTCGCCTTCAGATGCGGAGGCTGGCTACAGCTTGGTGCCGAAAGCGTTACCCTTCATGCGTCAACTTGGCAGGCACAACCTTGGGCAGTCAGCCAGCACGATGACGACGGCAGAGTAGCTGGCTGTAATGGTTGGAACAAAAAGTAGTGTCACTTTAGCAGAAGTGCATGTATATGAGCAAGTGTTTTGCATGCATGCAATGTACAGGCACCCACATCGCCATGCCCCGGGTCGACCCGCCGCGGTCACATGGGTTTAATCGCCGCCGATAAGGCATGAGCTAGCTTCAACACCAACTCCTCACGCGCCCGCTGCTGCCGCCAGTAAACCTTCCACCCTGAAGCCCTTCTTTACCATCTATGCCGCCATATCTCTGGTACAGGTGCTAGCTTTCGTTGGCGTAAGACGAGATGCGCTGTGCCTCGTCACATGTAACCAAAAACGCGCTGCTATGCCGTCGCCAACCAAGTGTCACAATTAGATTGGGCGCCAAGGCTTTCTAGCATCCATGGATTCCAAGGTTGCTCCATGACATTTGACTTTGTAGAAGTGGTACTGATACTCAAGACCGACGAAAGAAACTGTGAATTTCCTTCATCAGGAATGGTTGAGCTGTAAATATGCAAGTTCCGAAAAAGAATTCTGCCTCGATCTATGTTCTATTAAACTGTCTCACTTTTGTGACGCCGACCTGACGCCGATGTTCCCAAACTAGACTCTTCCGTCATTGCTTACTAGATCAAGATAGATGACATGTCTACTAGCATCGAATCCTTCTCCCTTGGCAGGTCCATAGATGAAGCTCTACTTCTTGCGCTGCTTCTTAGCAGGTGGTCCTACATCCGACTTGCGACCTTTGCTGACTAGTGCGCGAATGTCGACTTGTTGGTCGTCCGAGTCGTCCTCGACCATGGCTTCCACCTCTGAGTCGTCCATGCCCTCGACATCAAGGTCGGAGAGGTCCTCATCGTCTTCCTCTTCATCGAAAGTTGCCTCTGTGAACTCATTAGCTCAGTTTGTGCCTCGAGCCTTCAAAGAACTTACTGTAGTATTTGATGGCGTTTGGCCACATGTCTTCCGCAATGATGGTGACGACCTCATCTCCGCCAGGGAATACCTCTACCTCCTGGTAATCCTGCGAGTCCTCCTCCTCATCATCCTCGTCCTCGTCGAGCTTCTCGCCACGCTTAATCTTCTCGATCTTCTCCTTGTCTTCCTTCTCGGCCTTCGCGGACTCCTCCACGCTGATCCACCGGTATCCCGAAACGAAAGAGAACAGACCGAAGAAGCTGATTGAGGATTCGAACGATGTCTCAATCTTCTTCGAGAGCTCCTTGTATTCTGGCAACTCTGTCTCCTTCTTTCTCGCATCCTTGTCAGACGAGTCCAAATTCAACTTCTTCCTCGCCTCACCCAGCTTGAAGGCTGCGTCTGTCAAACCGCCAGTCAGGTCCTTGCCCTTCTTCCAGTGAATCTGCACGGGCTCCGACACCAGACCAGCCCAGTCTCTCGACTTCCTGAACCAGAATTTCTTCTCTAGCACCTTGTCCTCGAAGTATTCGTTCTCCTTGAAGCCGAACTTCAGTGAGAAGCTGCGCGGCGAGCCATTGGGGTCGTCGAGCTCAAAGCGCGAGACTTCGAAGGTGTTGAGGCATTCGGCAAAGACTTTCGAGTCGGAGGGCTGGATGAAGTTGTCGATCTCGGGCGGTGCCTGCTCGAATACGAGAGACCAGAAGTGTGGGATCTTCTTGATGTAGTCGGCGCGCTTGGTGTAGAGTGGTGCATGGAGAGCTTCGGCTTTGCGGACTAGGGAGTGTTAGTAGTGTCTTTACTAAGACGGCTTGTAAGATGGCGTACTGATCTCCAGCTCTACATCCTCGAACTCAGTTTCAATGACACTGAGCTCCTCGAAGCGTGCCATGAGCACCTCTTCGGATTCTACCTGCAATTCGGCCATATTGTGCGAGTAATTGATCTTGACTAAACCTTTGTCAGTACCCGACCAGAAGCATCGCGAAGGTCTTGCGACTCACTTCTACCAATTAATTCTACAGTGAACAGTGTAGGGCAGTGTTTGTCAAGATTGTGATTTTGTGCAGCTTGAGAATCTGCAACCCAAATTTTGGACAGGGTTCAGCGCATGGACCATGTAGACGTCAGAGTCTCCACTGTGGAGACATCCCGCACATTTGAGCTGCTGCTCCACACAATCAGTCACATCACTTTTCAGCCCGATTTGAAGAACTTGATATAAGAGCTTGTTGGATTGTTCTCCTCCTGGCCTTGTTTGGTATGGGAACAACCTGACATGGATCACGCTGGAGGAGAGCAAGCGAGCACAGCAAGCATCTACTTACATATCTTATGATCCCCATTTAAAGTAGAATTCATTCATTCGGATCACGTTACGGTTGTACTGTCAACTATCGAGATGCGGAAGGGCGGAATTTCGCGTCTCTACGCGTCGACTTTCGATACCTTGGTACTGCTGCCACCGCCGGTTACAAGGTACCTCATTGATACCATCGCCTGTGCTGTCCTTGTCCATAGTTCTTTCTCACGTGTAACGAGCAAAATCTCGCTAGTTATGTTCTACTCGGAGTTCAACATTGCCTTTCACAGAAGGCACCCTGGAAGCTTCCACAGCGCACACTGAGGAGTCACCGTGAAAGAGTCTGTGGCTGTGCACATCCGCCCCCGACTATATATACAATCGCTCTATATTCCCCAACTGCTCTCTCTCTCTCTCTCTTCTTGAACTTCTACACTACGCCTCTCCTCAACCCGGAACATTGTCAACCACGTCCTTGGCCAAATCTACTCAGCAAATATGGGCGGTAAAACATTCCCCAATCTAATTGTTCCTCGCATGTCACCAGAGCTCTACGAGCGAGTCTCGATGGAGTGTCAGTCAAAGCTTGAGACTGTCTTTGACAGGGTGGTGATACCTCGCGATGCCCCGGCTAAGACTGACCATGGAGATGTCGACTTCCTCGTCCAAGGTCACTCGAAGACCGACATCTGGGACGAACTCAAGACTCTGCTAGGGTCTGAGCTTGAACAGCGCAATGGCGGCTCTACGTCTTTCGCGATCTCGCACCCGGAAATTGCCGGCGCACATGTTCAAATCGATGTCGAACTGTCACCTGACGACAGCACACCTGACGGAGCTGAGTTGTTCGAATGGACCAGATTCATGAAGGGCGACTCAGATATGATGCAGATTGTTGGAATATCACACCGCGCCTATGGTCTCACATGTACCGATACAGGTTTCTATGTGCGAGTCGAGCATATTGAACCTTACGACAAGGAAAAGGCGAAGCTGTTCCTCACACGAGACCCAAATGAAGCTATGGAGTTCTACGGCCTTGGTACTGCCAAGTACTGGGCTGGATTCAAGGATGAGACCGAACTCTTCGACTGGGTTTCGAATGGCCGGTTCTTCGCGCACGCAGTCTTCGCGCGTCGAGTCGAGAAGAGCAATGATCGCTCGCGGCAAGCAAAAAGGCCGATGTACAGACGCTTTGTTGAAGAGTACATGCCAGCTCATACCGGAAAAAACGCATTGACGATTTGGACACGTCAGGAAGTCCTCGAAGAAGCCGTCAAATATTTCAGCAAGCACACCGAATACAACGAGAAAATCGCAGAGCATACCTCTAGGCAGAACGAACTGACGCTGTGGGGCCAAATCCGAACCGTCCTTCCCATAACGAGCAAGTCGTCCCAAGACTTCGCTTTGAAGTCGTTGAGAAGGTGGGTGTTCTTTCAGAACGGCCGACCCAGCATTGCCACTGAAGCCAACCTCGATGACCCTGCGATCTGGACGAGCTTGATGGAACCCGGAAGCTTAGCAAGCGTACTTACGTGGGTGACGGATCGCTGGGAAGAGGTCAAGGTGCTGGAGAAGGCTCGAGCGAGTGCAGCGAAGTCGGCAGCCCTGGCTGGTTGATAGAAGTGCAGCATTGTGTTCCGGGGTTTCTCGCAGTACACCGGAACTTAACACGGCTCTTGCGACGCAACTGTATGATCATCACGCTAAGAGCTCATCTTTCCTGGCGCATCGCATAGCAATGCTTTCAACGCATTCGTACTTGAGGTACTGCAAGGCAAATTAGGCCTGTCGAAGGATATCGGAAGAAGAGGGATCGCGATCAGGCACTACAAATCGCTGCCGAAGCTCGGGTTTCTTACATTTACCTTCTCAGTATCTCACAGATGAGCTGCTGTTGTCCTAGTACAATACAGCATACTCACATCCCGCTAGCTCAACATCTCGTAATAATCCAAAAAGCGTCATCACATGCGCATCTCCCTCCATGCACTTTAAATATGCTAGGCCGATGCAAGCCATGACAGTCATCACACACTTAACCTGCAGCGCTATCGGACCACTTCGTCGTATTTCGCCTTCGTTGTCGAGGAAAATTTGATTTCGAAGGGGTAACAGAAATACGTGCATGTGGGGTCCATTTTCGTCAGGACCTTGGAAGGCTTTGTTTGCGCCGGCCCGATCTGGAAGTGACGCTCCGAGCCACTAACATTTCTTTTGTACCCAGTTTTCTAAGGACGAACTTCGTGCACCTTATTTTCATATATGATCTGCGGGGTTTGGTATTCATATTTATTGTACTAGGACTAATTACAGCTGAGTTGTGAGAAGAAAAGAAAGAGTTGGACTTTATCGGAGAAACCCGGCGCACACACCACGATACAGCGGAAGACCACTCGTCACAGCTTCAGAGAGATATAGAGCCTAGAATTCCGAGTCAAGAAACTTAAGTGTACCCGATATCTATATACAACTGCGTATACCTTCAGAAGCACGAAAATCTGAAGGGGCTGAAGAGCTTTGCCAGCCGAATATTCCCGACTCTTCATCAGTCGTGCACAATGGACGAATTCGGTGAATTGCAAATTCCTGAATCACGGGTGCTTATCATCATCACAGGTAGGCGGAACTCAGTACATTTAAGTGCTAAGATTGACAAAGTTCAGGCGGCACAATATGTATGAGAAAATCTGCAGATGGCTTAGTCCCGGCACGAGGATTTCTGAAAGCTGGACTTGCGCCTCGCCCGGTCTTCAACGATGGATCTTACCCAGAGCCATTGGAAATAGTGACCGATGACAAGGGCACGCGGAAAGCAGTGCAGAGTTTGAGAACGCCGTCAAGCACATATGACCGCCGTGTGAGGTACTGCGTGCTGGAATTCGAGAAACTTCTCGACAGTAGCTCCATCGACGCCGCTGGCTGGGACCAGATTGCAAAGACAGTGCAGAGAAACTACCAACTCTTCGATGGGTTTGTTATTCTCCATGGAACGGATTCCCTAGCGTACACCGCATCAGCTTTGAGCTTCATGTTCCACAACCTAGGGAAACCAGTCATTCTTACTGGATCGCAGGCTCCGATGATGGAGCTGCAGACAGATGCGCAAGACAATCTCCTCAACTCTCTCATCATAGCAGGTCATTTTATGATCCCAGAAGTCTGTCTATTCTTCGACTCCAAGCTATTCCGCGGGAACAGAGCTACCAAAATCTCGGCCGAGGATTTCAATGCGTTTGGAAGCCCCAACCTTCCACCACTTGCAACAGTGTCATCCACCAAGACGAATGTGTTGTGGCATAGAGTTCATCGATCAACCGACCTGAGTCCCTTCACTATACAGACCAACCTGGACACAGGGCATGTTGCCTGTCTCCGCGTCTTCCCCGGCATCACACCTGCAATGTTAGACGCAGTGCTCCGATTAGATGGCCTCAAAGGTCTCATCCTGGAAACTTTCGGGGCTGGCAACACTCCCGGTGGGCCGGACAGCGCGATGACACGGATCCTGGCAGATGCAGTCAAGAGGGGCATTGTCATCGTTAATGTTACACAATGCCTGAGCGGCAGTGTCAGCGCGCTGTACGCGCCAGGCACTTATCTCGGTCGGGCAGGTGTTGTTTTCGGGCAGGATCTGACTTCGGAAGCAGCGCTCACCAAGCTGGCTTACCTGTTGGCATTACCGAACGCTTCGCCAGAAGAGGTTGCGAAACGCATGTCACAGTCTCTACGAGGCGAGCTGACCGAGACCACGCGGACGCATTTCGAGCACCCCTCACGAAGTGGTGTGCTGACTCCCGAGTTATCCAGCTTGACTGCGCTCGGGTATGCTATCCAAAAAGGCGATCTGCAAGGAACTCGAGACATCATTCGAGGCGAGCCTCGTTGGCTGCTCAATGACGCAGATTACCAGCTCAACAGTCCAGTGGTAAGTGATGCAATATCTCCTTATCAGATCAGCCAGTCAGCGGCTTTATTGCTATCATTGTACCTGTCGGTTCCAGCAAACAAGAATGACTTCAATGTTCCTGCACCACGGCACCGGCTACGTCAGCCGGTATCGGCAGCAATCTCAAGGCAACACAGTTGGGGTTGGCGAGGTGAGATGGTGCAACGCATTCATGCTCAGCAAAGATAAAGAGACGAGGTGCCGTCGGCAGCAGGACTTGCAGCCATACAGCGCGCAGCTCAGGCCCAGCAGGTTGGTACGACGCAGGTGTCGCTTATCTTTGAGCCCAACTTCTGCAGGCGGCCATGGAACAATGATTCTCCCAGTCAATGATGCGAGATTGCGTACATTGCTGACCGCACACAGCACCTTGCAGCAACGTCTCCCAATGTCGAGATCCTGCAGGACTTCCTCACCCAGGGAGCGTCAGTCCACCTCCGCAACCGCGCCGGCAACACGCCGCTGTTCTTGGCGGCGAGCGCAGGGCTAAAGGACCACGTACAGACGCTGCTCGATGCAGGTGCCCATCTCCATTCTGATGAAGTCAGTGCGGCGAGGCTGCACGTGTCCGAAGCCGACGGCGCACCTGAGCTGTGGGAAGCGGTGATTGGCTGAAAATTGCGATGCAGGTTGGAAAGTGGCTGCAGCCAGGAACGCCCTTCTTCACACTGCCATGTATTGACGCATGGCGGCTCGCTATGTCGCCATAGCCATCCCGTCCAGGGTCCGGTGATGCACTACGATCAGCCCGAGGTGCATGTGCAACGTCCAGCACTGATTCGGACGGATTATGCGAAACGTAATGCTGCCACTTGATGGCAATGTTACCTATTATCGATGCGGCGTTGGATATCGGACATGGTTCGCATCTGGGGTGGAGGCTTTCCTGCACGATTCGACGAGTCCACATGGAAAGCTTAGCATGTCGCGACCACGTTCTCCCATGAGTGGAGTAATACGATTGTAAGGTTCAGATGCACTTTTAGATCCACAGTTAGGGATAATTTTTAGAACGCTAAGCTTGTGGATGGCGGGCGCTTGGTTTCCAGTTACCAAATGCCAAGCCAACTGACAACCATAATGTCGCATACTCTTTCCAAATCGCATCAGGGCACATTTCTTCGCAGGCGGCACCCTAATCGGTCGCGACAAGATATGGAGGTTGCCGCCAATGACGCCGGACCGGTCATGGAGTCGTCGCGATGCGCATCGGCAGTTTTGTCCGCCAGTACCTGGAATTAGTGTTCCCCGCAGTCCCGCCTTTCCCCTCTCCGTTGTGTCTGCGTCGCAGGAAGACTCTGATCAAGTGGAGCGTGGCCTGGCAGACTAGGGTACCAAGATTCCCTGTACGCTGTAGATAGTGCACGTTGCGGGCTAGGGCCGATCATTTGCGAGTGGTACTTTACCTGTTCAAGGTGACGCAGCTCGAGCGTCTGCTATCTTTCGAGTAGTGGACCGGCAGACCAGGACCTGATACGTAGAGTGGTCCATTACGAGCATATTGCGCTGACTTATGTACTAATTGCTACATCCAGGGTCCGGTCAGGTGCTCACACTGCAATTGTTGGCGTGCCCTCCGCCTGCCATTCGTTCCTATAGGTCGCTATTAGGTAATTTTCCCCAGCAGCGCAAATGACGAGGCATAACTTGGGCCGAAAAAGTCACACAGAGAGCGGCTCGAATTTGTGTTTCTCCTAGCATCTCCGCCGCGGCGCCATGGCCGTGAAAGTGAAATGCGTGGTTGCTGCACATTATCGTGAAGTTGTTCGCGCCCACACCTAACTAAACAGCACCGAGCACTCAAACACAGTCCGCATCCAGCGACCAGACCTGCTGTGCACCTGTCCTACATTCCCATTCCGTGAACAGCCGGCCTCACTCACAGGGCATCGAAGCTTCCAGCAATCCAGCACGTAAAAGTTTGAAAAGCTATCCAGGGTCCGTCCGCGCTGCATTGCCATTACCATACTTCTACGGGCAAAAGCTCACCGCAATTGTCATACTGTAGTGCGCTCCCTTCACAACTGTCCGACCCCTCTGCTCCACCCTGCATATCTTGAATCACGTGTCTCGATCTCAGTCGCGCTATCAGAAGTCCTATATCAGATCCTTTGTGCGCTGCCAGCACGTTATTACCTGGTGTGCCGAACTGCGGCAACCCTCCGACTCCCGCCCGCAAACGCAAAACATCCCTACCGTAACACTCAGGCTCACACCACCGTTATCTGCTATCGCTCACTCGACTGCCACGGAGCTGCAAGCCTAGCTAGCCGAGTTTCCCAAGAGCACGGCTCCATTGCGTCTTAGTCCTGTCCCAAGGTTTGCGCTTGTATATCATCGACCTCTGCTCCTGCCTTCACTATCGGAGCTGCTGGGTACGTGAAAAAAAAAAGGATCGAATTTTCACCACCTCGCCGCGTTCCTCGCGCTCCTTACTCTTCTTCTCCTTCTTCATTCACATCCATTCATTCGGCCGAATGCAACGAACCGTCGTTACCATCAACAGCAATGGAAGACAGTCGGCGAGCTTCATTAGGGTGGCGGCCGCATTGGGATGGCAGGTGCGCGCCCAGATGAGAGACCTTTGCGGCATAGTCGCACAGGAGCTCTCCGAGCTGGAAAATGTCACCGTCTACATCGGCCGCCTCGAGGACAAGAAATTCATCGATGATCTTTTCAGGAGCGCGCAATGCGCTTTCATTAATACAACACATTGGGGTGACGAGGTTGCCATTGGTCGGTCATTAGCCGACGCTGCAAAGAGGGCCGGGATCCAACACTACATTTACTCAAGCATGCCTGACCACTCCGTCTTTGGCCACAACTTGAGAGCCCTGCCAATGTGGTCGCCAAAGTTTACCGTCGAGCAATACGTCCGCCAGATTGGTCTCCCTGCGACGTTTGTGTACTGCGGCATCTACCATAATAATTTCACCAGCCTGGATTTCCCTCTGTTCCGCATGGAGCTGCAGCATGATGGCAGTTTTGTATGGCAAGCACCGTTCCACCCCGATCAGCCTCTCCCTTGGCTGGATTCGGAACACGACATAGGACCAGCGATATTCCAGCTCTTTAAGGAAGGACCACGGAAATGGAACGGCAAGCGGTAAGCGTCTTCTCCAGTTGCATTCAGTCTCCACATCAAGCGCCCACGCCCCGCAATGGTTTGATCTGGTGGCTTGTATCGTCACCTCGTGGCCGTGCAAGCCACCACGACTTGAAAAACTCTTTCTAAGCTGCTGCAATGCCGCATATCTACATGACACGTGGTTTGTCGAGATTACGTACTGACTGGTCCAGGATACCTCTAGCTTTCGCCTCGATGAGCCCTAAAGAGGTTGTCAGGGCCTTTAGCAACGGCCTAGGACGACCCGTCCGGTACAAGCGGGGCCCCATAGTGATCAACGTCCCTACGCCTACCGGCTATCGGGAGCACCTATCCGCCCTGGAGTACACTCTCGGCGAGAAAGGAGCGCCATACTTTGGACCAGATCTTGAACCGGATGTGCCGAAAGTCTCACTTGAGTTGTGGGAAGGCAATCGCTCTATGGAGGAGTACGCTCAGGAAGTCTTTCCCGTAGAAGAGGCCGCCAACGGCCTGACCTGGATGCAAGAGGTAGAGACACCACGGCGCGAGGTTGAGATCGATTTTGAACAAGTCAATTGCTGACCTCTGGGCTTCTTTTTGGACAGGGCGACATTATCCAGCATTCCAACGGTGTCCCGGCCCTGACCGAGCAGCTCAACCAAGCACGGCTGTGAAACGGTTACGACTTCCTTTTTCAGCTTTCCCCATTTTCAACGGCGTCTGGAAGCATTTCGGCGGTGTTTTTTGGTATTCTCCACTTTCAATCCTGGAGCATGCATCTAGTGCGATAACGGCGACGTACGTGTTGATCGGCATGCATTGGCTGCTTGGGACATGCGAAATTCCGAGAGTCCGACCGCTTTGGTGACGGATCACGAAAACTACTTTGAAAGCATGGTGTTTACGGCTGGTTGGGCGGGTGCATTGCGTAATACCTAGGGCGGGCGATTTGCATAGCATGGAAAAGTTTTGAATCTCGATCTTTTGATACTTAAAGGTCTCTCTGCTCTGATACTTTTGCGGAGAAATGTGCGCGCCTCTGGGTGAACAAAGGCTCAACGGCTGGCATTTTCGGCTGTAGAGGTGTATGACCTAAAAGCACATTGAACAAAGTATTCAGTTGAGGAGCTCAGTCAGTTCCGTGAATCGTGATTGTGCAGTGAGTAAGCGTGTGAATGCGAGATGTCGATGTTCCATCCAAACCACCGAGTGGCGGCTTGGCGCCCTACCGATTTTCTGAACTTCGATTGAAACCACCACGACAACCCGCCACGCCAATGTCGACCGCCATAACCTGCACGAGGGCCGCTGTGCCCCGTGCCACATTACAAGCCTCGAAATGTCGACGATTTGCGAGCACCGAAGCTGTTGCCGTCGAGGCAGCAAAGCCGCCGATTGTTTCTACACAGCGACCTAAGAAGATCTCGGAGCCATTGAACGTCAAAATGCACCGAATGCTATACCCGGAATACTACGAGAGAGTTGACAAGAAGCATTGGATACCCAGACCGGATGTGAAACTCACGCATATGAGGCGGCCAGGGAAGAAGCCAATTGCTGTGAAGTGGATGCCGACTATGAGGAACACGAGCGTGGATAAAGTTTTGAGTATGTCTAGCAATCGAAGGATACTACAAAGTCTAAAGATATCTCTAAATCTGCGAGCGAAAAGCTAATCCCCCCTCCAGGCCGACAATTCGGCATCCCCATCTTCTCCCACCCAGAGCGCAACATCAAGAAAACCTGCCCCAACCCCATCGCCACCGTAACCGCCTCCCAAACCTCCCTCCTCGACCCCTCCAGCGCCCGAACTCGCCTCTTCGCAAAAGACAACCCCGAATGCGCGCGCGTCGGCGACATCCTGCTCGTGCGCCAACGCACCGGCGACCCCTTCGCCGGCGTGTGCATCAACATCCGGCGCCGTGGAATCGACACGGCGATCCTGCTGCGCGGCCAGCTGACCCGCGTGGGCGTGGAGATGTGGTACAAGATCTACAGTCCGCTGGTCGAGGGCATCGAGGTTGTGCAGCGCGCAGCGAAGAGGGCGAGACGCGCGAGACTGACGTATATGCGCACGGTCAAGCATGATAGAGGGAATGTGGAGAATGTGGTTAGGTTGTATTTGAGGCAGAAGGCGAGTTTGGGCACGGCCGAGGGCGGGAAGAAGAAGGCGGCGGGCGCGATGATGGGCGGGAAGAAGAAGGTCAAGGGACGGGGGAAGAAGAGGTAGATTGTGAGGGGGGTGTAACATGTTGGAACAGTACTGTACAAATGCAAGTGTATGAACACAGTGGCTTGAAGTATGGCTTGTGCACGGCATTGAGCGAAATGGGAGGCCATGCGGAAAGAATCGAATGCATGTTGGTATCTAAAGCTAACGCCATTCCCACATCCCCAGTCCCACTGGACTACAGTCCTACAGTCTTTCACCTGAGCTCCACCATACGCGTTTTCCACCAAGCTTCCGTTCCCGTATCCTATCCATCACTCCACCCCCTTCATCTCTCGTAACCCCCCTCGCCCTCGGGCCTCCCATATCCTCCCCTAATGCACCGTCCCATACCCCTGCTGAGCCGGCACACCACCCACACCAGGCTGCACTCCTACGCCAGGCTGCACAACCACCCTCGCCGGCGCCGTGCGATGTCCTCCATTCTGCACCTTCTGGCTATACACGCCCGGCGCAAGTCGTCCGTCATATATGCCTGCGCGAATCTCGTCACGACGTTTAACATAAACATATTCGACATAGAACGCGTGGACATGTCCTGGTATGATGCCAAGAAATGTGAGAAGGATGTTGATGAGCAGGTCGGCGCCGCAGCCGGCGACGAGGAAGACGCCTAGTGGTGGAACTGGGGTGGGTTAGCTGGGACGTCGTAAAGTAAGAGGGGAGGTAAGGGAAGAAGACGTGGACTAGAAAGTTGCTTGGAGGTTGGAGACTTACTGAAGATCGTGATGAGGATTAGAAGGAGGGTCCCTATCATTTTGACCGTTGTATAGATTTGTTTTTGGAGGAGTTTGATGGATTCGTGACTTTAATAAGTCTATCGGAGTAATGTGCTCGTGTGTTGTTGTTGCGCAGGTGAGTGTCGCAATGTTTATCTTCGAGATGTGAAGTCGCACAATGGAATGTCCTTTCCTCTTTCTGTTCGCAACGTCAAATGTCGAGGGCGAACTTGGTAGGTACTGCAAAGCTTATATACGCTTTATCACCGTCACGCGCAGCGATTAAAGTTGTTTGTTATTTCCTGAAAGCGACGTCATGGCCTCCGCGTCATGGTGTGATTGGCTGGGAATAGTGTGGCTGTAGCTATGTGTGGCGTCCTCTTGACCGGAGCTTCACGGGTTGCGCGTCGTATCATCGATGGACTGCGTGTATCACTCCTTCCTTATGTCACGTTGATTTCTTGGTACTTGGACCGACGTTGTTGAGGAAAGGTCAACGGACATATAGCCCTGCTTGCGTGGCGGTTCTCTCACATTTCTCTTTCAGCATAAGCAACAGGCGGCGCCCTCAGATCTAGCCAGGTTTCTTCACCACGTCTTCCCGAACACGTTTGAGGATCAGGGTCTTGGATGAAGCCCCAGGTGTACTGCTGATGACAATGTTTCCCTTCTATATGCGGGCATGTGTTGTGACTTTTGGCTGCATGATGGCTGCAGCCTTTATGTTAAGCCTGAACCTACATAAGATGAACAGCCTGACCGTTCACAGATCATTGGTTGGCTTCGATTTTACCCCGCTCAAAGTCTTGTTGATAAAACTGCCAGCGACCTCAGCTGCATTCACCACCTTCCTGTCCTCACCGTAACCCTCTACTGCCATGTCAGATGAGGACGATCGATACGGTCCGCCTACGCACTCGTGCAAATATTGTAACAACTGCTTCCCAGCAACGTGGGAGTATGTCAACGGCAAAGCGAAGGGCCTCAACATTGACTTGCTTCTTGACGGTACAGGGGCTGTAGCTGCGGCACTGGATGGCTGCCAATTCTTCCTCGCGGCTCTGTACCCCCACAAACCAGGCGCTGAGACCACAAGGGTAAGATTCCTCCTAGAGCGGAAAACTCGCTACAGAGATCATATTATTGGGCCATATTTGGAAGGCAGCAAAGTTCTCGAAAGCCTCGATCCGGCCATGCAAGCACCTCGGGATCCCAGTTTCTGGAAGGAATCAGAGGTTGAGCTAGATGGCCGTCAGCACCATCTAGTCTTCCATAGTTTTCGTAGTGGTGGTTAGTCTTTCTGAATAGCCTCGTGAAGTTTTGCTAATAAATAGCAGCAGAACCGAAAGGTCGTTCATGGTTCGACGATTTGTTATTGCCTCCCAATCTAAATCCATTGTCCATAAGGTCGATTAAGCGAATGCAAATATGGCTCAAGAAGTCTTCGGCAAAGGCTCAGCCTTCATCAAGAATCAATACAGTTTCTGCCTCTGTCATGCCGAAGAGGTTACTCAAGATTCAACCTGGAGGCGACACTATTTACGTTACGAGAACAACGCAGGCGCAAACATATGCATTATTGAGCTATTGTTGGGGTGGCGATCAAGAAATCAAAACAACCTCATCAAATCTGGATTCACACGAGCGTGGTATCGAGATCGCAAGCTTGTCCCGCACAATTCGCGATGCTGTCCTGGTCGCAGAATATCTCAACCTCGAATACCTATGGGTGGATGCTTTATGTCAGTCTTGATTCTAATTATTCAGCAAATGCTGACTTTGTACCCGCCAAAGGTATTGTTCAAGATGACCAAGATGAGCTCGCACAGGAAATAGCCAATCAAGCCAAACTGTATCAAAATGGCGTTGTCACAATACTCGCTGGTGGTGCAGCCAGTGCTTCTGATGGGTTCCTACATCGTGGCTCAAGGCGATACCCTCGTTTTGCACTCCAAGTACGACTCCCAGATGGCCATGGAAGGCAGATTATGATCGATACATCGCTTCCTCATTACATTCTAGGCTCTCAGTGGCAGCACAGCCCCGATCCTATTGACAATAGAGGCTGGATCTTTCAAGAAGGTACACACTGGCTGAAACAAATACCATGATTCCGGTAGTCGCTGACGCTCCGCCAGTTTTGCTTTCGCCCAACATCATCTATTTCAACCCTTTCCAAACACAAATGCTCTCTGGCAGAGAAGTCGAGACTGACGGGGGTCTCCCTTCATATGCCTTTCCATATAGAAGATTCGTACATGATATTGACGACATGCGTTCTACGTCGTCTTCATCCGTTAGCCAAGAAAGTTTCGAAGGGCTATCTGACGCATGGGGAGAACTTATCTACGATTACACCAAGCGGAAGCTGACTCATTCAGCGGATAAGCTACTTGCTGTCTCTGCAGTCGCAGAAGCATTCTTCGTCACGTTCATGGGACATGAACTGGCCTCAGAAAGCTACCTGGCTGGACTATGGAGACAACATATGCCCTTCAACTTGCTTTGGATACGGAACGTTTACGACGATGTGCACCATCGACCAGCTTATCGTGCGCCTTCATGGTCTTGGGCGTCTATTGACTCTCCAGCACTTTTCAACGACTACAGGTCCATGGGATCAAAACACCGAAACCGGTACACAGCAACGGTGGTCCATGCGCAAACTCAACTCACCTCGCGCGTCGCTCCATACGGTCAGGTTACTGGAGGAGAATTGCAGGTCGATGGACTGCTGAAGCAGATCCCCAATTACTCGATTGAGGGGATCAACATAAAGCTCTTTGACGAAGAGTACAGCTTTGAAGAAGCTAGTCTCCTTGATGCGTACCAGCCCGAGTTGGCCACGAAGCCGGGGCATGAGTTAGAACTCCTTGTGTATCTTCTTTGCATTATCAGGTCGTCTGACGCAGAGGATGGAGCTCAATTCAGTCATCAAGAATGGTCAGGACCCCTACATGACAGCTACGGACTCATACTGAGTCGCAAACCAAACGCAGATAAGTACATTCGTATAGGGCGTTATGAGTTTCACACACAATCCAGGGAGCAAGATACGAAGCTTATGAGGTGGCAGCAGTCGTTTGAGAGGAAGACAATCACGTTAGTGTAGCATCGTAACCCCAACATAATATTAGCCTTTCTTATCCATCAAACGCACGTCCAGAAACTGGCCCAGTACTCAGCACGAACCAGAGCGGCCAGGAAGTGCTGGCGACTCAAAGCAAAAAGAATTCGAGATCCCTTATACACCCACACATGTACGCATTGAATTTACGGTACCTGCTGAGACATCACTGGCGAACGCAAGAACGTTAGACTCGCACCCTCAACAAACTTCACTAACAAGTGGCCGGTGGAGCGAGAAAATAGAAAAGAAACACGCAGATAGGTCCTGCGACATACTCATGAGCCACAAGCATCATGCATTCTATCTTTACTCCATCTAGTATTAGCCCACTCTCACTTCTTCCCGTCTCCCTCACCCTCCCCAACCTCATCTACCCCCTGCTCCAAAATCTCATGAACCTTCATATCCAACCCCACCCAAAACTTCCTTCCCCTCCACTCAACCGTCACCCCTCCCCAAAACGCTACTACCCAAATCGGCAACGCACTCATTTCGCGGCCCAACCACGCGGCAAAGAACTCGCGGAAGTTTCTCCTCGCGCCGTCGAGCAGCGTGGGTTCCCTGGGAGTCTTGTCGCCGAGCAGGGGTTTGAGGGACTCCACTTGGTGGTAAGCCTTGGCGGAGCGCTGCGGGAGCACGAAATCTGGCGTGTCGGCGTCAATTTCGACGGTTTTGGCCGAGTGCAGGAGGAGGTATTGGATGTAATCGACGACACACCAGAGGGACATGTTGGTGAGCCAGATCAGGGCGAAAGAGAGCCAGGTTGGGGGTATGCCGATGCGGGCGAAGAATGGGAGGGTAGTGAGAGCGTATGCGCCGTAAAGACTGCAGAGTATGCTCTCGGTGCCAGGCTCGACGAAGGTTGCTAGTGTGACGGTGAACTTCCTGACGCGCAGCCAGCGGATGCGGCGGTCCATGTAGCCCATGACGGGGGTGTGGCTGATGGGCTGGAAGCAGAAGTCGCCGAAGAGCATGGCGTGTTTGCCCCATGATACTTTCTCGGCGCCAGGTGGAGTATGGAAGCCGGGCTTTTCGAATGCTTGTGGTTGCTTCCAGAGTGCGTCGCCGATGAGGTGGTCCTCGCAGATGTTGTCGGAGAAGAAGTCGATGCCAGGAGAGCGCTCGGGGTTGGATGAGGTGATGTAGTTGAGCTGCGAGCGGCGGAACATAGTGCTCTTGCCAATGATACAAGGCGCTACAGCGACGGTGTTGATGGCGTTGTAGAACTTAGCGTGTGCAGAAGATAGGAAAGCTTCGTCCAGACGTCCACCACCGCGCTGTAGGATTCTGCGCAGCACGCTGTTGGAATGGTTTCGTGGATCCGAAGAAGTGCTTGCTGCAATGTCCGTCATGTCGTTGTCTTCTGTTGACCGTCCTCCAAGCAATTCCTTACGCTCGTCCACGGTCATGCCTTGAGCATCCATATCCACAGCCACAGGCGTCTGGTGCACAAACTTGTACCTTTTCTTCTTGCCATGTTCACCGTCCTTGTATCCACAGAGCAAATCAACCAGCCTTCCACAAACTCCCTTGCCAGCCCAGACATTGCAATCGAGTATCCAGACAATATCACCCCTCGCTTCTCTGTATGCGCGGCTCATGTTCCGGATCTTGGGGTTCGGTCCTAGCGCATTCTTGTCCTTCAGTAGCAGCGGGTCCTCCTCTTCGACCAGGATCCGCACATTGGCATCTTTGAAGTCGCGACATAAGCGCTGGAGGATCGGGAAGGCGGGATCGGAGCGCGAAGATACACAGAAGACGGTATCGATCTTGCTCTTCGGGTACGTCTGACGGAGGCTGGCTGCGAGGCATTCATACAGGCGCGGCTCGAGACCCTTTACAGGGCGTATGACAGTAACGTGAGGCAGCTCCTCTTCCTTGACCTTTGTGATACATGTCGCCGGTTCTGGGCGCCTCCAATTGTAGCGGAAGCTTTGAATATTAGCATACACCGAATGTTTCGAGCTTTCAGGTACTCACAGCTGTGTGAAGCCAATGGCGCACACCGCCCATACGACAACGAACCAGATCACACAGCCGGCGGCGATGATAGTGCGCAGCATAGAGACATCCTTCGTCTCGGTGCTGTGGGCGAACGCGCGCATGCGCGAAACGGATGCCAAGGAGAGTTGTTAGGGAAAGTGGGATGTTTTCTTGTATTCGGAGGTGTGCGGAGTTTGGCAACCACAATGTGTGAGCACTAGCGTCAGATACAGTACACCGCCGAATGTCTCACCAATTCCAAGGTTGGGGGGTGGTGGAATAAGTATAAGAGCAGAGGGGTTTACCAGCAAACAAACGTGCTACAAGCTACGCTTTGATGGGATGTTGTCTGTTTGTGTTGCTCTTCATCTCCGAGGTTACCGCCACGACATTCACCACAAAACACGTCCCGATACATATTTTGCGGAGTGTTTGCTTTGCTGTGCTGATACACATGTGCGAGATTCGATAATGACTAATCGTATTGAAAGCACATAGCATAAGTACCCGTCTATACTCAAGTTTGGTGGCCAAAGCCAGAATGAAGGTATCCAGGCACTGAAAATGCAGAATCACAAAACGCCACGCTAATATGCAAAATCCCCTTATGCAAAAATCACACTCGAACTTCATAACTTTTGCCAGCATACTACGCTTTGGGCTTTTTCCGTACCAATCCTGCCGTGAGCATGTTGACCCCGTTCGTCGAGTCCGCGACGGACGTAGGCTCAGTCTTCTTCTGCTTCTTCCTGACCAAACCTGTATCAAGGCTCTTAACTGCTTCACGGTTCTCCGGAAGTGTCGCTGTTGACGTAGACGGCTTCCTCTTCTTCCGCACACCCATTACTGTTGTTACAGGAGTGCCACCGTTCGTGGCTCGGTCTGCGGCGGCCCCAGCCTCTTTCGTCCCAGTCACTGACCATCCCCATGCGTCTAGCCCTCCTAATACGGCGATCTCTTCCTTCCATCGCTTTGTTGCTTTGGCTGTCGAAGCACGGCTGCAGAAATTCTGGTGGATGAGAATCTCGTGAGCTCTGTTATAGTCCTTGGTCGAAAAGCAGATGGTACCTCGAGAGCTGGCCGGCCATCTATAGTACGGGCTGTTTTCCGGCATTTCCTTAGAAGCTGATTTGCTGGAGGTCGTTGAAGTGGCGGACAGGTCTGAGGACGTCTGCTTGATTCGTGGTAATCGTAACGGGATAGGTCCATATTCGGTCTTGGACTTTTTCTTGCGTTTAGGATGCCTCCTCTTCCACGGAGACTTCACACTCTCCTGAGACTCGAGTTGCGAGAATGACTGCGAGACTGACTGCTGCTGCGAAGACTCTTCCTCATCTTCTTCAGGTATCGAAGGCTGTGCGGGAATGATGACCACCCATATGAATCCCACAATCCTGCCAGATGAGCACTCTTGGCGAAAAGCCATGAATTCCCAAAACTGGTCCAGTGTCTTGACACTCTTCCATATGCCGGTGCTCCTTGATGGCGTACCTCCGTCCACTACCATAGCGTCAGTTCCTCTATCAGGAAGCTCTTCATCAAGCTCGTCCAAGAATCTCGCTTTCGGATCATCAGGGAAATGTGGTACAAGACATCGCGGAGGCGCGGCGGGATGCGGTGCGATCTGAAGCAGCGGATGTGTAGCAGCCCACCGTCGTGGTGTATTCGGTTTCGGTGGAGGGATGTATCGCAGTGTGTCATATGGCTCAAAGCCCGGAATGACAAGGAAGCCTTTGGCTGTAGCGTCTGCTGAAGATGTATGTCCATTGCTGTACACGTTGTCACCTTGAGTCAGCCTGTCTGCAAAAGACTTCCGTTCCTCTTCCGCCTTGTACTGCCAAACTATCGGATCAAGAACCTTGCACCACCATTTTACCAATCCTCTATCATCCAAAACATGCTTGTTCTTGTTGTCGATACTCGCAGGGAAGAGGTACTGGTCCTGTGCTCTTGCGAACAGTGAGACGACGAGTTTCTTCCCTTCTCGCTGCCTTTCTGTGGCCAGCCAAGAAACAAATGTCCCGCATATCGTCTTCAATGGCGAGCCGGATTGCCCCCGTGGGAGCTGCAGCTCGGACAAACATCCTGTTGAGTCGGCTTTGGAGACGAAGATAGTTGTAAGGCTCCGGGTGGTGTATATCAAGACTTCAATGGCAAGAACAAGGAGCTCCTCGGGCAATGCTGACGCTTCGGCGTGTTTTGGGGTTATTGAGGCGGCAAGTAAATGCGACTCGCAGTATGTTCGTTCGGACTTTGCATGGGGTGGAGCGGAGAAGAGGGCGGAGGACTTGGTGGGCGGAGTGGAGTAGTGATATAATGTAAAGGGCACATCTTTGGGTAGCTGTTCGGCCAAAAGATGCTTCAGTGACTTGGGCATAGCGATATCGGCCATTTCGGCGCAAGTAGAGAGCAAGAAGGAGGAGTAACGCGTGCCGGTCCTCGAAGCTGGGGAGCATGAAGCGCGTTTTGCGCTAAGCTAGTTTGAGCAAGGCGTGATATGGAAGCCGCAACTTTTCGAACCATCTGAACAAGACCGAAGGACGAGACGAGCCCCGACCTCGCCGCCACCAAACGCCAGTACGATACCGTCCCGATAGTGAAAGGCCCCAATGGCTTCCAAACGACCGCTCCGCTGCCTTTTCTCGGCTGCGTCATCGCCGCTACGCCCAGCGCCATCAAGAGCGTCCCTCGTGCGGACCTCCGCATGCACATTTTCGACATGTACCCCATTACGAGCGCCTGAAGACGAGATAGAAGCTGCAGATAGACCGCGATGGCAACATACCCCGGTCCGCATGGTGGCGCCTTATCGGATACGTCCGCAAGCAAAGGGAGGCGTATTCAAGGTCAACGAGGACCCCAGGCGATTGGATGAAACGTACATACGGATGCTGGGACCTGGAGGAGACGAGGTATTAGGCGATGAGGTCAAGTGGTTGGCCGTCACACACAAGAGCTTCGAACACGGCAAAAGAGGGTTCAACGACCGGTTAGCATATTTGGGTACGTGGGGACATGCATGCAAGATTGCCAATTGGGAGTACTAACAACGTCCAAGGACGACGGATAGTCGAGCTGCAGACATCGCAGGCGCTTATAAGCTCCCCGCAAGAAGCACAGGCAGAGACCGACGAGTTCGGCCGGATACCGTTCCAGCACCCTGCGTTGATTGGACTGCAGGGATTGTCGGATGAGGCACAGAGCAAGATTCTCGACAAGGCACGGTTGGCACAAATAGCAGAGCGATATGGACTCGACAAGGTAACACGGTGGACGCCAAAGAGGGTACGTACCTTTTCTGGGCTTGGTGGCGTAATGGTATGCTAACAAAACTACAGGCGGACAACCTGCAAGGATCTGGTATCGAGTCCGTTCTGATGACATCCCTGTACGCCATTGTCGGTGCCGTGGCACTTGAGCGGGGTGGAGAAGCCGCCAACAAAGTCGTCCAAGAGAAGATTCTTGCGCCGCTAGGATTTGACTTCGCAGCAGAGCTATAGATCATTGCTAGCTCCGCGCCATTAGATTCTTGTACAACTATTCAGCATGTACTATATGACTAAGTGAGAGACGAATGAGATATCCAGCATCGAATCAAAGATTTGGAAACTTGCATAATGTCACAAATCACATCTGACATATGAGCATGTAGGTGGTGTCACACAGAGGCCATTAAAATTCCTGCGGCACCCTCATAGAGCTCTGCTAAAAAAAAGCTCGAACGTTTTCATGATCGACATATTCTGCAGTATATCCTCCCATGCTAAGACTTTCTCTTCACACGATACTTGATATCAAGAGTGTTGGTATATACCCGATTAAGCAATCTAGAGTCCGCACATCGATCGCTGCAAACTTTTGGGTGAATTGAAGTTCTCAAATAGCAAAAACTCAGTAACCCTAGATCTAGTGAATGAAATCTCAATGTGTTAGGCGAGCTTCAAATTACATAACAGTAGTAAGTGTAGACATAGTAGTTTCAATAAGAGACATGCTAACAAGAGAGATGGTATATACCGCATTAGGCAAGTAGATTATGTGTCGATTGTGGTCAACTTTTCAGTGAATTGAAAGACTGTGTAGGTGCTGCCGGACGCTGGCGAGCGTAGTTGACTTGGGGAATTATCGTTGTAGCCTCTAGGATGAAATCTCGAGCAACTTTTCAGGTACGGGATTGAGTGAAGAATCTCATCGCGGGGTCTGGCTATAAGAGAGATGGCATATACCGTATTAGGCAGGTAGAATTAAGCGTCGATTGTAGTCATCTTTTCAGTGAATTGAAAGTCTGTGTAGGCGCTGCCGGATACTAGCAGGCGCAGTCGACTTGTGGAATCATCGTTGTAGTCTCCAGGACAAAGTTCCAGGTGACGTTTTAGGTACAGTGAACTGGCAAGTGTTAAGTGAAGGATTCTATCACGACATGTGATAATGAGAGAGATGGTACATACCGCATTAGGCAAGTATTTTGAGGTGTTGATTGTAGTCAACTTTCAATCATTCCACGCAAGTGTTTGCAGATACAATCAGTTCTTTCAATCCTTGTTGTAGTCTCCAGGATAGATTTTTACCTGCCTGCACTTTCAATTTCACGCTTTCGTCAATGTGCGTCTGCCAGTGTTAAGACCTTTGCTTTTCACTCCACTTCCCACATTCTCAATCAGTCAAACAGCCATATTTTGATCACACGTCCCATTCATCACTACATACTAATGTCATTCAACATTAACGTTACTCATTACCCATCAATACCTCAAAAATCCCTGCGAATCATACAAACTCCCCGACGTCCCCGTCAAAATTCTGCCACACGGACTCGTAACCTGAATCCTCACATTTGGCGTCCCCACCCCCAACGCATTTCGCTTTCGATATCTGTCCCCACTGTCCCGATATTTCTTGCGATTCGCCTTGGGCGTCGGAGAAGGTGAGGGGGAGCGAGAAATGTCTTTTGCGACTTCAAAGTCGCGTTTCTTGTTCTTGATTGTTTTGACAGAGGAGATGGAGTATGCTGGTGATGCGAGCGGCGACGAAGCACGCGGCTGGTGTTTGTCTCGTGGTTTGTTGGGTGAGCTGGGGCGCGGTGGTGTCGACGAAGCCCAAAATGCTTCGCCGTCTTCCCATATACTGCTTGAGCGCTCTTGAGCGCCAGCTGTGGTGTCTTCTTGCTCTATTGATGTGGAGAAGATCTCGGTGTCGGGGGTTATTGTGGAGGTGGAGAGCAGTGAACTTCCTTCGTCGAGGTCAATGGAGGCGCAGCCTTTGTCCCATTCATCATCGAGGACGTTCTCGACTAGGCGCCGCCCTTCGGCTTCGTCGAGCTCGATGCTGGTCGCGTCGTCCATTTCGTCGAGCCAGCTTTCGTCACCGGGAAGGGCAACACTATCTTCTCTACCTAATCGGAGGTATCGCCGTTCTCCGCGCCCGGCTTTCTCCTTCCTCGCATTTGCTGCATCGGAGTTCATACGCCTCAAGGCGGCAATAGAAGTACGCAAAGGTCGTGGAGGTGACATACGCGGTGCTTGCGGCGAGGGTGACAGTTTCGGCATATCTGAGAAGTCTATAGCCAAGGAAGGCATCACCTGCGGTAGCTCTGCATGCGATAGCCGTGGGGAGCATGGCACGACTGGACTTGTTAGTTCAATAGGAGACGACGTAGGTGACAAAGTCTCCAGGGGCGATGGCAATGAATATACGGAGCTCGCCTCAGACTGCCGATGTCCAAGAACCGGTGACTCGCTGCTACGTATTGGCTGTAGGTCAAAAGAAAAGGCCGCTTCAAGTAACGGGTCGAAGGTCTTTTGGGCCAGCTCGGATGTCTTTGGGATGACCAGGGCGACATTTAGGGAAGCACCACTTGTCGTGTCCATGATGCTGCTATCGACATCATGGAAGCTATTATTGAGCAGCACGAAAGCATCCTTGCTCAATATGGCTGCATCAATCGTATCCGGCGTTTCCTCGGGAATAGCGGTAGCATGTACAGGTAAGTCGTACGCAGCCCGATCGTTCGGGCTGAACTTTGGCGGTGACATAGTCTTAGGCGAGACAGGTGGTGAGTCGTCCTGTCGAGGTTTATTCATCTCGGCAGTTCTCTGGGAACTGACTGACGATTCTTCTGGAATCGTCGCAAAATCCGAGTGCCAGGCACGTGAGGACGTGTTCGTCGGGGTCTGAAAGACCATGCTGGGCCGCTCGGGATCGTATACATCAAGATCAGCTAGGCTGGGAAATGAAAAAGATTGGTCCTGTTCTGGTGTTTCGGGCCTGAAAGGCGATTGAGGTAAGAACGGTGTTTCAGGCATCTGGTAGTCGCGGCTGAAATCGTAACGATCGGAAGATCGAGTCATTGAAGTGTAGGAATCATCGCCGCAAGTCTCAACAACGGAGGGCGTTCTAAGAGGCTTCGAGAAGCTTATCACGGAGCTGTTACTCGCTCGCTTTCCCTCTAGCTTCGCAAGCTCATTGAGGACATGATCTGTCGTTAACACGACGTACGTCTGATCATAACTCACGAGGGGCAGGGTCGGAGAACTTGGCGTCAAGGAGGCATGCAGCGATGTGGTAGGAAATTTAAGTTCAGGCGCAAAGGTTGAAGAGCTCGGAGGTGTGGGGAGCGCACGAGGGCCTGGTATAGCCAGACCAAGACCTGCAGTAGATCCATCTACAGTAGCTCCTTCGGTGGTGTCTTCCTTGTTCTCCATGATGAAAGATGGGCTTGGCGTTCTCGTTGGTGGTCCATGAAAGGTCGGCACCAGGGAGATACGTACGCTATTCTTGCGACGGTGACCTTGTCGTGCACTTGGGCTGCCCTTCAGCGCCGATGGCTTTCCGGTGGAAGACAGCGGTGTAGCATCCCATTGAAATGGGTTACCGCCACTGCTTCTCGAAGATGCTTGCGAGTGTTGTCGCTTTGGTGATCGGATAGCTCCATTCAATTCTCGTCCAGTACTCCGCTTCTGTCGTTCGGGCGAGTCCTCCGAATAGACATGGCTCCTCAACTTTCTTTTTGGTGTTATGGGATCTCCGGATGCTGATGTATTAACGCTGGTAAAAGAATGTCCGGTGACCGTCATGGGTCTTGGTTTTCTGGTGTTGCTTGGAATTTGCATGTCTGATGCTTCTGACGGTTTGTTCTGATGCTCGGCCCAACGGTCCTCCATCTCAGAGGGAGCTCTTTTTGACCGAGCCGGGCTAGTACTGGGAGTGTGTCGCAGACCTAAGACCTTCGCTCGGAGATCTAATGAATCACGGAATGGTCTCGCTCCGGTAGACCCCGAACCTCGAGTCCGTGGCTTTGTGATCTTTTGAGGCCGTCTCTTCGCCGGCGGAGGCATGACTGGACTTGCATGGCTGACCAAAATGGAAGTGTCAACTGATGCAAAGCTAGAGTCGGATTGCTTTGATGAGATTCGTCTGAGTTGACCCTGTCTTCTGGCCTCATTCTTGATGCGCGCAATGTCGAGTGGTAAGGGAGGTAGGGTCACGTCTGGTGCACTCCCAGAGACATAGCCAGACATACTTGCAGACCTTGCGCGAAGTTGTGGCCGCTCAGGTGGATCTGAGGGTACATCTGCAAATGATTTGGCGCGTTGCAATCGATCATTTGCACCAGCTCGAAAATAAGAGTTTCCAGAGGCTGAACGTTCTTGGTGGCTAGAATCAAGTTCATAAGTCGAATTACGGAAGGCCGGATGGTGTTGAAGTAGAGATTGAGACGATGAATGTCGGCTTCCATGATGCTGCGAGTTCAGTAAAAGCGGTCTGCTCGAATCGTTAAGCGAACTTCTCAGGACAGGTACATTTGACGATGGTTTCGGATCCTCTAGTACAGTAGACAGTCTCGAGCCTTTTATTTTCTTCAGGTGAATGTTGTGTCCGGACACGCGTCTTGTATGGAAAGGCCATGACAGCCGGCTCCCTTTCTTCATGGCCTCTGTCGGCTTTGGAGGTACATAGTGCTCCAGTGTGCCAGTAGTCTCTGAAGACTTGATGGTCTCCATCGATGTCAATGTTCCCCATCCAGAGTTCTTGTTGTACGGATGAATTGTACTGCGCCTCAACACAGAACGCGGTCTTGTCACAGAGTCCCGTGCCTCTCCTCGGGCTTGCGCAATTGATACACCCCGCTCTTCAAGATCAGCAAGGAGTTGCCTGTGATTCCGTATAGCCCGCACCAGCAGAAAGATCAGCGCGACAGTGCAGATGAGACTGATACCGATCCCGGTAGCTATGGCTGCAATGGCCGTGGTGCTCAAACCACCACTCGGCGCACCGGACGGAGATGATTCGCTCATTATATCGTGTTCGTGTTTATATGCGCTGTGGTCCTTGATGGTTGGCGCGCGTGTGCGTTCGGGACGATTCAAAGAACAGCTTTCAGAGTCGTGGTGCAGCCAACCAAGTCGTCCCCGGATCGCCGGCACCGATTGTCGAACTGTCGAAAGTATCCTCCTTCTTCCAGCACTTGCATCCTATATCTCCAGAAACGACAGCGAGGCAACGAGCGGCGCAAAGAAAATTGTAGCAAAAGATTCCGTAAAGCGACCGAGCACATGGGGATCCCGCGTGTACACATACATTCTGTGGCATCCCGCAGTGCTCTTGCGGTTGTCAAGGTGAAGAAAAGTGTAGGAATGCAGGTAAAAAATGGGGGGCAAAACAAAGTGCCAAACGAGGGGTGCCCATGGAATGTGGTCGGAGCGAGCCGACAGAGCAGGGAGAAAAAGAGCACATCAGGTCATAGCGTAAACTCATGCTGAGAAAGGGCAACTTCTCTCTTCCTGGCGCGGTATAGGCGGCTTTCATCTTGCTGGTTATCGTGAAGCTCGGATCGAGCCAAACTTGTTGTTGTAGTGGCCAGTCAGTAGACAGGCCTGCACTTAATTCACACAGCCAGTATTACTTCCAGAGTTTGAGTACTGGCAATCAAACTCTTCCATAATCTACACAGTTTGGTCATGGTATGAGTCGCGTGTGCGTCAGTACCACGGGTTAGGTACAAAATGATGGTTGCGGGCCCGATGTGCGCGCATCAAGGGAGGGCAGGGCTCAACTGTATACGAGTGATATATTGGTCATGTGTCAGAACATGTCTTTGATATCTCCGCTTTTCTCTCTTTTGCATGTGCGAACCTGGTAGCTGGCACGCCACGATAGGTCTTACAGGTGCAGGTTGTCGCACCCATGCCACTGGTGGCGGGACACATCCACAAGACAGTCATCTCCACATTCGAGTGAGGCAGGAAGTGCGGCGAGACGTTGTCGCGGAGAAGCATAGTCCCTCAAATTTTGGCGTCACGAGTGGAGGTCGATGTTGTTGGTTCCAAACAAGACGCGTCGCGGTCGTGAACTTCAGAGATCTTCCGAGGTTTGGTGACGCTAATTAGGTAAGTATGCACGTGATATCGCACTGAACACACATATGCATGATACATACGCGCAAATCTAGTCGAATGCTGAAAATTGTGTTTTATTTACAGCTAAGGCGATAGAGATAAACGAGCGACATACTGCCGGCTCTGGGTATAGAAGGTCGCGGGCTCAAGAAAGAAATCTAACAATAAATGACATCTCCGCTATTTCTTCTTCCAGAAAAGTACCTTTGAAGCTTTAGAAGGTGGAGGCTCGAATGTGGGTGCTTCCTCTACATCGAACTGCGCCAACTTTGACTGTTGATTCTTCTTCAGCTCCCTCTGCAGCCTCCGCTTGTCCTTTTGTCTCAATAGCGCCACCCAAAGACAGTATAGCGCAGCAATGGTGGCCAAACCGCCGATGACGCCACCAAGGACAGCACCAATCAGACCTTGTTTCTGCCAGTTTGATTGAGCAGGGCGTTCGTATGCTACCGGAGTGGTCCTGGGGCAGAATGTAACTGGCATGACCATGTTGTTCTTCTGCACCGCTTCAGCGAGGAAGAAGTTGTTCGACTCAAAATCCGCCATGAGATATACTTGACCGAGGAAGGCAGATCCAAGGTAGAAGGGCTCAGTCGACTTCTCATCGCGATCTTGGATAGGCGTGATGTTCGATGCGTTCATGAGGACCTCTGGTGGGAACGTAACTGTGAAGCCGTCTTCAAGGATAATGGACATGGTGCCGTTGAAAGCATTCTTGAGCTTCAAGGAATTGTCGCCCCAGGTATTGTCCTTCTCGGCCCCTAAGCGGGCGATAAAGTTCTTCGTGATCTGGTATGGGAGGGAGAGGGGAAAGTGATCCGTGGTGATTTGAGCCTCGAAGCTCTGCCCTGGCGCTTTCATGTCGGTAAATGCCTTGTTGTCGAACAAGGACACATTGGATTTATCCGCTGACTCCGTTATGATGATATCTTTGATGCGTACGCTCATTGGATTGACGTTGGCGATGTTCATGGGATATTTGTTTGGGATGCCAGTGAAACGACCGGAGTCATACCCTCCAAAGACATTGCTTCCGTTGACAGCACCGCCAGCACGGTCAAAGCCTTGGCCTATGTATAGCGAGTATGTCTTCCCTCCGATCATGTCTCGAGCAGCGAGATCCTTCAAAACTGTCGAAGACGACCCTACTCCGACACGACTAGCTGTTATTGAACCGCGTGTTGCGATTTCGATCGTCGACTTCTCTAGGAGATTCGCAGAGGCTGCATCAGTCTCGAAATAATGGGTGTAGAGTCGAACAGTCTCTTGACCGAAGAAACCCGAGAAGGTGGCATTACTCGCTCGGTCTAGTGTTTGGAAGTTCGGCTGCAACATAAACCTGCCACACGTTAGAAAGGCCAGCTGATCTGATTCATGAGTACACTTACGTAGTAGAGTCATCGTTACTGTAGAAACCCCCAGTAGATCTGTCGCAATCTTTGAGTGTAGCGTTTTCGTTGCAGTAGACATGGGATGTGAATGAGGTATGGTTTTGTGATAACGATGGCCAAAGACTCTGGTTCTGTGCGGGTGTGCCCAAGCCAATGAAGGATCCATACTGGAAGACTGGAGTATCGTGTACTGCTCGCTTATGTATATCTACATAGATTGGCTTTTTCGAACAGTTGAAAGCAGCTGTTGACTGAGCAAACAGCACAGTTGCCGAGAGGTAGATGAGAACTGATGACATGGTGGAGGGCGGTAGACACTTGTTCCAGCAAGTTGTCTGAGTAGTAGAGCAGAAACAGGCACGCTTGCTGAACTCGCTGACAAAGTTGGGAATGGACAATCACCACACGTTTGGGGACCAAGAAAGGCGTGTGAGGCAGTCTGGTGGCTATGTAGGCCTACCTCACTTGCGCGACTGGTGGGCTAAGATGAGCCTGCAGGACGGAACCAGGCGGACGAGGCGCTACCTATTCTTACACACAAAGTCCTCTCGATAGGATCCATTAATGGCGCAACAACTGCATATCTTGGCGCTGAGTGGAGCCGCAACTGAAGCACCGCTGCTCCAGAGCGCCTGCTGATACCGGCGAGAGAGTACAATGCAAAGAAAGGTCTAGTGTAAGCGCTCTCGAAGCAAGGATTCCGGAAGGAAGAAGATTGAGCCGCGCCGATTATAAGCTGAAGCTGTGAGGGACATTGTGGCCATTGGCTGGATATTCGAGGTCGTTGTACCAAGAATAGCGGGCGTTTACAAGATGTGGTCGATTGGCTGTCAAGCGGGCCGCGAAAATGTGGAGACGAACGCGCTATTCTTAACCTCCTCCCTTGCACGACCAAGATCGAACCACAACCTTGTGCTGCTGACCGAACCTCCAGGTAAGCGTTCGCTGTCATACCGGGATCACAGCGCTTCTATAGCATCTGGGTTCTCCAGTCCACCATGAAGCCATCTGTGTCCCCGCAGTCGTTCCTAGCGGTCCTCTGCCCTCCAGGACGAGCCTATGCATGTCGCGATATAAGATGTAGCAAATTCACTATTGACGCCCGGCAATCAGGATCTAGTCTGGGTCAGTCTAAGTTCGCAAACGGCCTCCCTGTCGTGTATTTGCGGACTAACAATCTATCCAAAGCCTACTGTGCCACACGGTCCATCACCGCCGCAAGCCCGCCTTCAGGAAGAATTATCGCTTACCCAATTCTACCTCGATTTAGCAAAACGCTTACGTTCGAAGAAGGATGCACCAAATTCTAACATGTGTCTTTGCTAGGGCAGGACTCAAGGTACAGCGGATGGCTTCGGCATCGCACATTGTACCGCGAACCATTCCCCGCAACTTGACCCACTAAGAAAAAGGGAACGCGCTTGGTGTCGCTGACACAAGCTACACAGCAATCGTCCGCTGCGGTGTTTCATTTTGACGCAGCCAGCGGCTCGTAGGCGCTTGATTTGAAGTGAATACGTCAGTGTATGGCATGTGATTGATTACCCGCTGTCTAGCTTGTGCGCATATATAGAAGCCTAACGCCTTTCGAGGGCACATGTAGTGAGTGCCACTGTCTCATACCTAACTCCGAATGCTGAACGCTATGATAAAAAAGACTTGCAGGAATGATAATGCTAATGCGCACAGTACCTCGCCGAAAATACATGTCTTGTGTGAAATGTTGAAGACACCTTGCGCTAATATGTACCAGCTTTTGAAATCGTTGGTGGATGGTTCAGTTCCTGACTGAGTACTGTCTCGTGCCGCGAAGTGGGGAACGCGCTGGAATCAGAATGAAAGTGATGTACCGATCTGCTTCAGGTGTTGATAAGCACCCACCGCTTCTCCTTCTCAGTGGGCCCGACCCGTGCTGCAACGATGCTCAGGGTGTTGGTAATAGCGTCTTTCGGAAGTTTCGGGAACACTTTCTTCAGCGCTTCGACCATGCCAATCTTAGTGAGGTCCTTGCCGTCGATTTCAGCCTTAAAAGCCGGCAGCTGTTCAGGCGGTATCGTCCGCTTCGCCTTTGCTGGCTTCGATGCAGTGCCGGATGATGCTTGTTGTGGAGAATTGAAGGTGTTTAGGAGGCCGTTCATAGTGCGCTGCGCGAGAGGCACTCGGGGAGGATTCATATTACCGCCAGCGGAGTCTTTATTTGCCGCCATTGTTGACGCAACAGGTTCTGGGTCCCAGTATGAGCTTGAGAACGGATCGATGGCATGTGGTTGCGGCTGGAGCAGGAAGCCCATCGAAAATTCTCGGAAGTCTGTACAGATTGCGTCGGATCCGTCGTTGAGTCTAGACACGCCGTGTCCATCCTGCCAGCATAGTCCGGTACTGACAGGCTGTAGGTCACCACTAATGAGGCGTCTCTTAACCTGTGGGTCTTCCTCATCGTCGAGGAACCCATCCATGTCGTCTTCTGCTTCCTCCTCCAGATCGTCGTCGCCTTCGGAATCAAGGTCTTCACCCTCTTCGGGTTCTTCCCATTCTGCTTCAGAGTCGTAATCGTAATTGGTGTCCTGGCGCAGACGCGAGACGGGCTTTCGAGCGAGTTTTGCGGCTTGCGCTTCGGTGTATGACCTTGTGTAGGTTCCGTAGTATGGTGGACGCACGTCCTCTCCAAAGTGTATGTACTTCATCGGGATCTGCATCAACATGTCCAACGGCTTTTCGCGGCTCGCAGCAGTGTCGTCGGTCAAGTCGATTGGCTGGTCGGACGAGCCATTGACACAATCAACAACTTCCACAATGGTTGAAGTCTTGATGCCCCTGTGACCGAAAGATGGAAGTACTGACTTCAGGTGCTGTGAGGTGATCGGCTCCGTAGCAACATCTTCTCGCGCGATGAGCTTGTCGAGTCGGGTTCGAGCAGCTTGCATCTTGTTGGAATCCCCCATAAAGGAATTCTTAGGGGCTAGTATGGTGTGCGCGGGCAGGTTGAACGGCAGGAAGTATCGGTCATAGTCGGATTGTGCGCTCTTGACAATGTTCTTCTGTGGAGACGGAGGCGTTGAGTTCGTGATAGCCCCGGATGGTACTGGTAGTAATGATGCTGTGGAAGGAGTGGGTTTCTGGGAGGACTCTACCGAGACCTTTCCAGGACTGACACCCGCTCCTTTCGGCTTCGCGAAAAAGGCGTTGAGCTTCATCTGTGACTAAAGCTGAGTTAACACCGGAAACATTACGGACGCTGCCTGGGCGGTCCTGACGAAGTTTAGACTTACACGTTCTTTCTTGGCCTTCTCCTCCTCCTTCTGCTGTTGCTCTTCCTCTTTTTGTCGCCGCTTCTCCTCTCGCTCGTCGGCCTTCTTCTGCTTCTCTTCTTCTTTCAGCTTATCTTCGGCCTCCTTCTGTGCTTTCTTCTCGGCTCGAGCCTTCGCCTTCGCTTCCTTCTCTAGCTTCTGGTCATCTTTCTCCTTCTGAGTGAGCTTCCGCCGCTTCGCTGGCTGTGCAGCATTGCTGGAAGCCGGTACGTTGTCGCTACTGCTTGGTGCCGTTGTATTAGGTGTAGCAGTTGGCTTGAACGGGGATGGTGTCTGTACAGAGCGAACAGACAGCGGTGTGGACGCTGCTGAGTTGATTGCCTTGACGGGCGTTGAGACGGCAGGTGCGAGGTCGTCCTCCAATGGGCGTTTCTGGGGGACGGGAGTGGGCGGGGTTGGATCCTCCATCATGATTGCGACAGCGAGATTTGGAGGGGTGTGTGGCTCGATTGTGCGTGATGAACGTGACGACTATGGATGTGGTTGAACGAAGCGCGTGGTTGCATCAATTAGGTCGGGGTGAGGGGACGCGACGAGGAGGCAACAGGTCGCGTTTTACGCGTGGAAGGCGCGCGCGCGACTGGCGGCGTACAGGGGTGTTTCCGACAGTTTCGCTAATAAAGTAGGCCAATTGCCTCGACGGGAAAGGCGCGCTCCGTTCTCCGTTCCCCATGCATCCAGTGAATGAACTTCAACATCATGAAGTCGCTTGTAGTAGAAATAAAACATCACTGCATATGATTGATATATGTCTGCGTGAGAGGTTCCGAGCGGTGCCTTCCTTCTTTGAATTGGACTGACCCACTTTTACTCATCGTACCTTCCATTACGCTCTCACCGAGCTTCTCACATCATTTCGCACGTGTCGCATTGATGAGATTCTGTTGTGATTACAAGCCGCGATACTGCACTCTCACCTCGCAATCTTGAAGCAGAATCCAACAGCGGACGTCTCAATTCTCACCACCATGATGTACGCTAACGACATTGAGGACTTACTTTTCGGAGCAGGAACATCGCCTGCACTTTTCGACGAGGTTGCAAGCGATAGTTCTGAAGACCAGTTGCTTGACGAAGCAGATGCCGACGAGCTGAATCCATGGCATAGCGCAGATAGCCCATTGTTAATGCCGGCCTACGCTGATGGAGAAGTCGAGAAGTACATGGACCTCACAACAGCGCAACAACCACCCGCGTCGAAAGAAGAGTGCACACCTGGCTCGACGCGATCAGCTCGTGACAGGTAGTGCGATGATCGTCAATAAATTCACTGTGCTGACAACGACAGACCGTGGGTCATCGCCCGTATCGAGGGTATGCTTGAGAGGATTGTCGATGGTCTTCTTGATGAAGAAGACGCCCTTACCATTACTCTGAAATCTCGGGCGGGGCTCTCCAGACGCTCGAAAGTTGCCAACAACACTGGACAAGCTCCGGAACCGAAGCAGCGCGACATTAACTTTCCTGGGGCTACCGCGCAAGAAGCGTGGAACTTCAGTTGAGTCAGTGCCTGACTCCATGAAGCATTTGCTCACAGATACAGCTGCCCTACTACGGATCCTGGAACTCGTGCACACCGGCCTGGTCGACAATACCGTCATGACAAAAAGGTACAAGCTGTCAGGTGCGTGGGCGTTCAGCGTGCTAACACTTACCAGAGACTTGTACTATCGACACCCTGACTTATTCGTAAAGCAATCCGTGGTCGATCGTTATATCGATGATCTCGCCTGCACATTCGGCATCTCACGGTCCCAGTTGAATGTGGTGCGTAGCCACCTCGCCGTGTCGTATACAGGTTCTGACTGCCAATTACAGGCAGCTGCTGCGAAGGGCCTCGTGGCCGGAGGTTTTGGCATCATCCGAGAAGATGGACACCGCATCGATGGCATGAAAGACAGAGAGGTAGGACGCAACCAATCTACGATCTGCTTCGAAGCTCAAAGTTGCACAGGGAATACTTGTTCCCAAGATTGGCGGGAATGATACCATGGACCTAGCATCGATTCACTGGGTCCTTGTCATTGAAAAAGAGGTACGTTAGTGACACGACTTTCCAGATCTGTGCTGATTCAGTGCACAGGCGACGTTTCGCTCTTTGCTCAGCTCTACCAAATGGGACAGCTTAGGGTCTCATGGCCTGGTATTAACGGTATGCTTATACCATCAGCGCCTACCCAATACTCACGCGATACAGGCAAAAGGCTACCCAGATGTAGCGTCGCGACTTTTTCTACGACGCATTGCCGATCAGGCACCACTAATCCCCATGTTTGCGCTCGTGGACCTGGATCCTGACGGTATTGCCATTACGTCGACGTACAAATACGGTTCGTATCGCCTTGCCCATGAAGATGCAACACCCAAGGATAATTCCGGCCTGAGTTTGCCCAATATCCAGTGGATTGGTGTAAGGAGACACCACATCTGCCGAACTCCGGTAGACGAAGGTGGCACTGATACGGCTGTGATGTCTGAACTCCAGGGCCTTATGAAGCTCACTGCCCGCGACCGCACCAAAGCTGCATGCATGCTGGAATGGGATCTCTGTGCTGAAGGTGGTCCGGAGGAGGGTTGGCGACACGAGCTGCAGATTATGCTCATGCTCAACACAAAGGCAGAGATGCAGATACTCGATGAGCTACCTGGTGGACTGGTATCGTGGTTGAACTGCGTGCTGAGCACAGCATGTGAGCGCTCAGAGCTGTTGGTGGACAGTCATGGCTCGGACGATGGTATGCTGTTCTAATGGTTTGTCACACGTCTGATCCAAACGTGCGTGATGGCTGTAGGGTCTTTTCGCACAATATCAAGAAGGCGAAAGTGGTAATGTCGCCAGTGTTGCCAGATTGTATCAACCTAATTTCACAGGAGACATGAGCATGCCATTGGGTAACAGTTCGGCATAATCTACATTGGTCAATTGCTTGACCAATGCACGACGATGGTAGACATGTCAGGCCTGTGTGAGGTGGTCCAATGGCAAAGGTCGCGTCAGCGGTGGGACAGGGCATCTCGCCAAGCGCGTCCCGTGTTCGACAACGCATCCCTCGCGATCACGGCAGCCCACGTCCACAACTCAGACGGCGTCGCATAGCGGCCATGCATTGACCTGCAGCTCCAGCAAAGGAGAACCCACAATGCCTGAATCTGCGGCGAATTCACATTCGCGCGTTGATCCCCCGCATGCTCCAGTACCCGCTTCATTTTCTGCCCCTCCCTCCAACAACCATGCACCCGCCGCCGCAGACTCAGGCGCACTCCCACCAGCATTGACACCTGCCACGACGACTAGGCAATCAGTTGCGCTAGGCGTCTTCTCCACGTTCTGGGGCACCACTTCCTCGTCTGGGCCTGCTGCTCACGGCAATTCGCTGAACAGCGCGGTGCCGACCATCACCACCCACGAGCCGTTCAATGCACACGAAGGGCCGTCCGACCTTGCAGAAAGCACAGGCTCTGTGCCCAGTGCGACGACGACGTTGACGAACACGCTTCCTCCAACGCAGTCGGCCGCTCTCCGCGCCCTCAATGCTCCTGCCTTTCATTCATCGCCTGCCAAAAGCAAGTCCGCAAAGTCTACGTCCAGCCGAACGACCGTCACGAGCCAGCCCGTCGTAGTACGCACATACTCGGGGTCTCGACACACATCAAGGCCAGGCTCTGGCTTCAACACACCCCGATCCCTCGCCATGAGCGGCCTCCCGCATGCCTCGAATCTGTCAGCCGGCCTGGCAGCAGGTAGAGGCGAGCAGTTGCCCTCGGCAGAAGACTTTTCCTTCTCTGCCATCCTTCGCGCCGTAGATCCTGAGATCAGAGATGCCATTGATGCCATCGCTGAGATCTGCGCACGGAGTCGCATGAGCCTAGCAGACGAGTACGACTCGCACCTCCCACCGCAGGGTGAGATCACCGGCGCAGGGCCTGGCGGATGGGCTGCGAGTACGGGAGCCTTAGCAGGACGGGGCCGCTTGTCGCGTATCAATCAAGGTTGGACAACGGAGAACACGCTGATGGCTGTCCCTGAAGCAAGCAGCAGCAGCGAAAGGCTCGCTCAAGAGAAAGTGAGCAGCAGCAAAAAGAGAAGCCAATCTGCATATGGCAGCTTGAAGAGCGTCATCAGCGGTGGCAGCGGAAAGAGGAAAGCCATTGACGGCGATACCTTCCGCGAACAGGAAGCTGGCCAGACCAAGCCTCAAGGGCCTGCATGGGCAGTACCTGCGTCCACGTCTTCGTCGAACCACCCAGCGATCACACTCGTCGCGTCTCCGACAGCTTCGAAGCATCTCTCCGTTGGTACACCACAAGGCTTTCTGGACGAGCTGCCAGACGTTAGAGAAGCCTCAGAGGCTCACACAAAGCCGCCGATACCTCGGCGAAGCTCTGGACATCGACGAGGACCGTCCGCTATCAGTCTCCCAACGTCGAGGATGCGCTCCGGGACACTTTCCTCAATCACGTCGTGGTTGCCATGGCCTCGGCCATCCGATCTCACCTCTAGTAGTCAGCAGGACCTGACTAGAGCAGAAGCTCGTTTGAGAGAAATGTTGCTTTCATCAGAAACTATCGGTAAGGGCAAAGCGCCACTCAGCGTTGCTTGAAAGTCCCGGCGCCTCTACTTCCTCTTTCGAGCATTGATGGCTCTTCCATAATATCCTTACTTTTGGGCTCCTTGGAGCAACATATATATGGTCTGTATTGGCTGGGTTGGCTGTCTGAATTTACAAACATGTGGAATCTGTACAAAAAGGTTTGCTGATACAAGGTTACGGCCATGACTTACGAGCTACGATTCACGATCTCAATAGCAAAAATTTCCGAACTTCTTTCTGCTAGGTACTTCGTTTCCCAAGCTCAAATCGCGCTAACCCGTTCGAGTAACGGAAATGCATTAAACGTGGGGTAGCTTCCCTCTTCCGAACTTCATTGACGTTATCTGCTATCGCTATCCCACCGCAATCCTCAATTGCCCATATCACACTGTGCAATCCTAATTATAGCACCGAAAGTATGAGATTGGAAAGAATAGACTCACTATGGGAAGATAATACTTCACACAAGTCGTTGTCCCTGAACGGCCTCTGTGAGGACGTTGTCTTGTTGATATGCGAGTATCTCGACCACACGCGGGCAGAAAACGAAATACCCATGAAGAACTTGTCCCTCACGAGCCGCCATTTCCATAACGTACTGCATCCACTCCTCTTCAAGACCCTTCAGATCAACAGACCGGTCAGCCAACTCACTCCGACTTCACTCATTACACGCCATGCTCGTACTTTCAAGCTCGACATGTTCGGTTCTTTATGGTGGTGGTGTTCAGGTTCATATACATCCAGCTCCGATGCCATGGACCTCTTCCGATGTCTCCAGAGCCTCCCGAACTTGAAGACCTTGGAGATCAGCATGATGAGGCGCAGCATTGACATCTTTAGCGCCGCCTTCTTGGACCCGGACCAGGAGGTTTTCACACTAGACAAGATTGAGAATCTCGTCGTTACAAGCTCCGCAGCCTTTCTCGTCAACCATTGTCCAAACCTCGAGAGCCTGGTAGTGCAAGATGGAAGCGACTGCCTCCTCGAAACCTACACAGATCTAGCAACCCGCCTTGCGCCACTCAATACCTCATCAACACCATCACCGCGTCCATTAACGCACTTCGACGCCACAGCCACCTGGTCCGCCTCCGAGCTCCTCTCCCTAGTACAAACCTTCCCCCATCTCCAGCACCTCCGCATGCGAAGCGACACATACTGCTACCGCGCCTCCACCCCCACCATCATCGAAACCCTCAGCACAAACCTTCCCAGCCTTCAAACCCTGCACCTCGTCAAATCCGGTAGTCTGGGCATGGGCTACCAAAGCGTGTGGCAGCGGCGCATCAAAGCGTGTTCCAACGCCGAGTATCGCCGCATGCTGTGGCGCGAAAACGAGAAGCTGCGCGTTGCGGTCGAGAATCAGATTGCGCGGGAGGCTTTCGGCAAGATGGAAGGGTTGAGGGAGTGTTGGTTGGGCGAGAAGAGGGTGGCGAGGAGGTGTGCGGGTGGGTGGATGTGGGAGAGGAAGAGCGAGGATGTGGAGGATTGTGTTATGGGGGATGGGGCGATTGCGAGGTTGAGGATGGAGAAGGAGGCGGTGGTTGTGGGGAGGGAGATGGGATGGTAGATCGAAGCGGTATCGTGAGGGATGCAATGTTTAGTTCAATTTTGGATAAGCGAGTCCACTGAATGGAATGATAAGGGAGTATTTGTCGCGTCTGCTATATTCAGCCCAGGTGATTAAGTGAGATTGTGGCGGCTTACATGTTGAGCTGTACTTTCAGCCCTGTCAGCTCGACTCATCAGCTTACATGGGTGTAGCTCTTAGCCGTTTACTTATCAATTACATTTCCTCTTCATACATTCGCTCGTCTTAATCCAACTTTCGATACTCCTCCAAACTATCCTACAACCATGGATGTCCTCTATGCGCAGTCGCTTATGGTCCTAGTCAAGGCTGGTGTGACAGTGGTTGGCTTTGGGCTATTACTGGCTGCAAGTCTCCATTGGGGATGAGATGAATGATTATCATCTCAGTGGTGATCGGTGACCTGGTACTACCTACCCGTACGTGCTCTTCACATGCCTTTTACGACTACTGATGACCTCAATGCAGAAATAATTCATGGGTGGAGCAAACTACTAGATACAGGCATACTCAATCCAGCACGGCCTAATAGAGCAAGCTCTGATTCATTTCGTGCCCTAAATAGAGCCCAATAAACCGCCAAATCAACGCCAGCGTCGGCTTATATCCACTGTATCTCGCCCTTTCCGCAAATTGTAACGACTAACCACATACTGTGCTATCATGTACTTAATCTTCTTCAAGCCTGCCTTGCAAGTTCTTTCTGTACCTGATCGAGAGCCACGTGGTATGCTTTGACTGAGTACATGGCCTGAATGATGTTGCAGGGTATGCTGACCACGGTGAGGACAGCGACCATGATTGTGACCCAGAATGCCGACCACTCGAGCTTGTTCCTGCGATCCAGCGCGAGCTGTCTCCACGTTCTCGGTTGTCTGTCAAAGTACTCGATCAAGCTTTCGAACGCTTCACCAAAATACTCGTAGTGGCTGAGATCGGGTTCCCGGATCCTACCGCAGCCACCAAGTGAGTAGATTGAAGTTTGGCCTTCGCGTGAGAGCAATTGCCTCGTCTCCTTATCTCCGAACGGAAACAATAGATTCATGGTATCCAAAATTTCTGCCAGCAAATCCCTGGCAATTGGGCATTTCTCCTGGTTGTTCAGATGGTTGACCAAACAGATCTTATGGCGATATACAGTCAGAGCTGCCTTTCTGAGGTCGAATTTGAGATGACTGGAGATGTCGTCGGTCCATCTCAGATGCATGCTGCAGATGCTGACCAGGTAAGCAGCAGTGAAGGTCGGATCGACGTTGCCTGGCTTCTTGAAGCGTGGGCTTACTGCTCTTTTGACAAAGTGTTCTTCGATCAAGGTACTCAGTGAGGTATTCACATTCCACTCCAACGCTCTTTCTCCCGCAAAAACCGCGCCAGCCAATATCTCTGATGATCGCGTGTTCAACGTCAACCATAGCCGAACTGTCAGCTCCAGGGATCGGCGAATTGCTGCTGGGTCGATGTTTAGGAAATGCGACGACAAAGCCTTGAGTATATCATTGCATGATCTGTCGTATCCCTCATGAAGTACCTTCATGATAGCGAGCGTACTTCCAAAATTTTGGGCAGCGAACAAGGATCTATGATGCTGAATTTGCGAGATCTCGCTACGAATGTAGTCCAAATATTCGTGATAGGAAGACTCATCTAGATCCTGGAGATTGAGTGTGGAGTTTGGCAAGAAAGCCTGTATCAGCGCATGCCTCTCTTCGCGCTTCAGTGCTCTCAACTTCAGCAAAAAAGCCTCTTCAAAAGTTCACTCGGACAGAAGCATTTTGGACGAAGCCCCGAACAGCCCCTTCGATAAATATAGCGCCAGAGGCGATATGGATGTTTCCTAAGTGGATTCAATTGAATTTTGGAAAGGCTGAAAGGCTGAGAGGCGGGTGAAATGCATGCACGCAATGTCGCTTTTTAATCATCGAATACAACACGGCCTGCGCATGCACAAGGCCACAAGGACCCACACGTAGACATAGCTCTGTACACTCATACATCCGGTGGGTTTGCTCCAATTTGCTTCATGGTTTGCAGCTACATTAAGACTTGGGCGAGCTTGGTATTGCCGTGAGTCTTCAGCCACAGCGCTAGGGTGAGGTGTTGTTGGCTGCCTCATTTCCACGTTCGAACACATTCAACATATCGAAACAAGACCAGACAGCGGCTTCTCGCGATAACAGGAAGATATTCTAGTTTTTCTGTCCAAACAAGTGACGTGTAAAGGTTGGCGTGTCAGCTGTTAGTCCTCCATCACTGGGCATTCTCGCCACTTTCCATCCAATAGGTCGATCGCAGATACGAATGCAGCCACAGACGTCGGTAAAACCAGATCGATACTGCACAGCCCCGCATCGCCTTATCATATAGAATCAGAGCTCTTCGACATGATCTCTACATGTCAGCTCCGCTATGATCTCCTCACCTCGCGTGTGTGCGACGGATCGCGCGAAGATCCGCATTTCTCAAAATCATTCCCTAACACAGTCAGGACAAGACCTTCTCAGTAGCATCCACAGCATCGGCCAAAAGCTCTTACCAGAATTCTCTACTGTGAACTACGACCTAACTCAACCTCGTACAATAGAAATTGATAATCGCATCGTGCCCGCGGCTTGTGAGGCATCGACACCACCGCTGATCGACTCTTCAGTTGATCCTTGGACTCCACGAACAAATGGCCCTATCAATCCCATAAACCATTCAAAACAACGACTTGCGGCGTTCCAAGCGGAAAAAGAGTCATGGAATGCAAACGACTCACAACGGATGATGACTTCCACTGTCGATACCAATTCGACTGATCCAGACAAGCCGAGATTATCAGCAGATCGGCCGTTCTACCAAAGATTGAGACAAGCAGTAGCTTATGTGGCTGGAACAACCTCATCGTTTCCTAGGTCTATGCTTCCACTTCCACAATCAATAGCATGTGCCCCGATCGAATGTTACCCGCAAACAAACTATCATTTGCCACCTGATCCGAATAGTGTCGACTGGGGAGGAAATTCGTCTGCCGAGTGTACTTCCTCCGCTGGGAATATCTACATGAAATATGACTACGAGAGCGTGTTAGTAAACGCCACTTCTCCGGACATATATCCGGGGAGTGGGGACCAAGATCTCTTCGTAGGCAAGCTCCTGGGTTGTCCGTCTCCAGTAGCTATGAGCAAGCGATGGCACAGCGAGATCAAAGTCAGGCTCATTGGCGACATTCACTTGGCATCGCTCTCATTACCCCGGTCTCTGGCACGTGATAAGACCATCGTTGAGCTGGAGTTTTGCATGACAGGTACGAGGTCCGGGCTTTCAGATGTGGTAGAGATGAAACCGACAGTTCTCATTCGCTGCGGCAGCAGAAGATGTCAAAGGGCTGTTGCAAACGCCGTTAAAGAATTGGGATACCTGAAAGCTTTCAGCAGAGATCGAATAATCCTTCACCACAGGCCGCCACGACTAGCAAGTAGTCCTGGAGTTATTCATGACTCAGCAAAACAAGCATCAGATACGGTGAGCGACAATGTCAGTATCAAAGTTCGAATGCCTATGCACAACTATGCTTGCGGCCTGCAAGTAAAGGTCCAGCACCTCGACAAAGCTTATGACTGTACAATTGGTGGCCTCATTCGAGTCAACGACAGAGTATATGGCCTTACTACTGCCCATGGTATACTTCGGTTCACCAAAGATACTCTTTCAGGCGCTTTCATGGATTCAGAGTCAAAGTCTGATTCTGACTACGACTCGGGCTCTAATGACGGGTTCATCGACACCAATGAAGCGTCCGAAGAGAAAAGTTAAGATGACGCAACAACACAGCACCGAGGACAGAGCATATCCTCCTTTCGTTAGAACAAAACCAGGGTTGGACACACGCAGTTCTTGGTCCATGTAGCTATGCTAGAGTTCTTCGACCGGACGGCAGCAAGGCGTATACACTCTTCAACGCAAGCGACTTTGCCTTGATCGAAGTTGCGGAAGATTTGAGCAACCTTCCCAATGACTACCTATCCAGTTCCATGGCTTAACGAATTGAAACCGTTCCAAACATCAATAGTACGCCGCTTGGTCATGATGATAGCGAGTCTGTCTCTATCATATGTTCCTACACCGACGTACGCAAAGCTCATCTGCTGCCGGGACGGCATCAATTCTTGCAAGGATCTGTGCTGTTCTCTACACGTAAGGTTCAACTCGACTGTCTACTTGGTACGCCTTATCACCTTCAACCCATCGTGCCATTCAGCTAAAATCTTTCCAGAGTGAGGTTCATCTGGGGTTTGGGTTGTGCAAGGTGCACGCTTGATCGAACTCATCGTAGCAGTGTATGACTACGAGCTATATGCACATATGCTCGACATTGAGACTGTGTTCCAATGTATACACGCGCTCCTGAACGGAACTGATGCTCGCTCAGAATCGCGCGTGGGTCTACAAACAACGACTTGCAAACACTCAACGCCCTCCGCGCATCTGTCTGCACCTACTAGTGATGACAGTTCTTTCTTGGATTTGAATATTTGGTGGGTAAAAGATAACTTGCATCATTGGAGGAGGCCTTGGTGTCGAAAGACATCAACTGTGTCCACAGACATCACGGAGCAACAACCGCAACAGCGTGCGTCGGAAGTGCATTCAAACATCGGCCCAATCCATATCAGAAACCTGGTAGTCTCAGCCATCATATTGTTGGCTCATGTGTGTTTCCGTTCAATGGGTCCAACATTTCTTAGTCCTTCGACAGCCTCTGACCATACTTCTAGGTACGCGCTATGCTCCGGTTTTTATTTCATCGACTGTTTATATCTTCATTGTCTATAGGGCATGTGCGCAGCCATGCAGACTTTTACCGGATACTACTTGCCACTACATGATCATGCATCGAGGTCGCGTACTTCCAGTCGGCCTCAGATGTTCTTCGCCTGCATGATATATCTTTGATCCCGACCACGCGACTTACAAGTAGCCTGGCAGAAAGCTTTTAGTTATTTGTATTCATTCGAATACTCACAGGAGTCGGCGCGGTCATGATCATTACTGCCTCGACCTTTACGATGATACCAGTGTTTGAAAGTCGCGCGGAGCTGCCCGGTCTAAGCACGTGTTGCATGACTGTCGCCAGAGACAACGAAACCTCAGTTGCAATTGATGCTTCGTAAGTTTCTTACTGCTTACTGCTGCCTACTTGACTAACAATCATTATAGTATGGGTGAGATGTACAATGGCAATCTCGTCTGGAGATGGTTGCTATACATCAATCTGATGTTTAGTATTGTAATTATCGTGTTGACATCACCTCTACACCAAGGCCTAATTCTCAAATCATTAGGCCGAGCATCAAAGTCAGCTTTTGGTACGGGTAGCGTCGCAATGCTAGACGCCTTCAACTATATTCACCGGTCGCTGTTGCTAATGCCGTTCATAATGGGTATCCTCCTCGCCCCATCTTCTGCTTGGGCGTCTCATTTAGCCTTGGTACTCACCTTCATATCCGCTTGGTCTTGGTGTATCACTGCGCTGACACTTACTATGCGACACCTGTTCAACACAACTACACAAAGGGTGCTAGCCACTAACTCACAGTGGCTGGACTATGAGAGGCGGCGAGCACAAAGAACGAAGCGCACAAATGCGTGACCTGCAAGCGTTCGTCTTAGCAGTGTGTTCACAAGCGCATCATGACAGTCCACAGTTTCATAATTCTCGAACATGTCGACTAATTGTCAACTCCAGCTGGCGGTGCATATGCAATTTGAGAATAAATTCACGAGTTGTGAGGTTTCGGTGAAGTGGACTGCTAGCAACTACGGAGCAGCATGAAACATCCCGCATGTCAAACACGGTGTAACTTCGAACAATGCATTGAAGTGAAGGCTTTAGCCGTCTGCGAATATCTATATATACCATCCAACATACAATGACATACAAAACAAAAGTCCTAGCAATGGTAACACCTTAACGCTCACGCTTGACCACATGCATATGCCTTGGCCCATGCCTGGCGCCATTCCTAAAACGCCATAAATCACTCTCTAAGCCCGCTTCTCCTCATTGTGGAACCTCGTACTCGGTCCTGCACTGAAAGCCCCACTCAGGATCCTCCTCAATTGCTTCGGCTTGAACCTGTCGCCTGCACTCGGGCGCCCAGCATCACCAGACGCAGTGCTCATCCGGCTCAGACCTGTGCCTTGTCGCGTCAAGCCTGCACCTCCACGGTCCATGCTCATGCTAGTGCTCATTCCCACATCGAGTGCATTGCTACTGCGCCTAGCCCGGCGTGTCGCGTCCTCATTCTCCTTCTGGTGGAGAGATTCGGAGGGTAGTAGGATGGCGCGATCAAGAGCGTACGGCAAGCCACGGTGGCGACCACGGATTTGCATCGCGATGACGATGAGTTTAGAAAGCGTGCGGAATTGTCCGGAGAAGGAAGTGTTGAAGTTCGGGAAGCCGAGAGATAGACCGACAGTTCCGTATGCAGACACAATCTCGAAAAGCACGGAGAAAAGTGAGAAGGCATATTCGTTGGTGTTTTCGAGACGTGCGCCCTCGATAATGGCGATGAGGAAGAAACCCAGGAAGACGAACCACAGGTCGAAGGATAACTGTCGACGCAAATGGTGACCAAGGTAAGAGCTGTGCTCTTCGCTGTCGTCACTATCGGCCCAGACGCCGAGTGACTTTTCTTCGTAGACATTGGTTTGGCGCATCGACATGGCGATTGGGAAAATCGAAATGTACATCATGACGAGGTAGCTAACCTGAATCGCAGGATGCAATTCGGCGATGTTGACGACAGCGAATCCTGCAGTTCTTGTGGCAGCTGCTTGGAAGAGGCCGGCGAGAAATCGAAAGCCGGGAGGTAAGCTGGTGACCGTCGCGTCATTGAGATCAAGAATGATGAAGAAGATGAGGTCGATACCGTTGAGACCGATGAGGACCCAGAACAACCACCAGTTTGCTTTGCTAGGGAATAGCAGTGTGAAACAGCGGCGGGGGTGGTCAAGGAGGAATTTTAGTTCCTCCCATTTTGCGCTGAACTTGGGCACGCAGATGGAGCAGAGCCAGATGACGAACCGCAGCATGCAAGGAAATCCTGTGTTGCCGATGATGATGAGGAATGTACCGAGTGTGAGGGGAAGGATGGCGCGTTGGAAAGACACCATCGAGTCGGGCGTGAGGGTGAAACCTAGATCGTTGAACATGGATGCCGGAGTGAAGATGCCCCACCAGACAGGATTAATCTTGTTACCATCTAAGATGTTTTTATACTTGGTAGAGTGCGTGATCCATGGCGTGAGACATACCATGCCCAGCAAATGGAAGCCAACGAAATAGACAGTCAGTATCAAGGCAAGCATCTTGAGTGCTCGATACTCAATGCCACCCAGCTCTTCTCTTTGCTCCTCGGTCAGATCCACGAAGTTTGAGTTGCGACCAAGAGTCGGCGTCCAGCTAAGATATGGCATAGGATCTTCGTCTTCTTCTTTCGTGCTTGTGAGAAAGCTTGCAAATGTTCGCGATCTCGAGCGAGGGCGTAGACCACTGGTATGATGTCCTTCGGTGTCGTCATTTGTGTTTGTTCGACCCCTGTTGTAGACAGAGGCGCCAGTGGTAGGACGTTGTCGGCTGGGAACGTCGATTGTGATGTGGTACTTCATGGGGTGGTCGTCTCCGTTCATCATCTCCGGAGGCACAGAGTTGGATCGGTTTCGCTTTGGATGAGACTCTTGTGATAGCCTGCTGGTCACCTTGTCTAGCTTTTCGTCGTCCTCCTTGACCTCCTCTGGTTGCAGACCTAGCTCATAGTCGCGTGGTCCGGGGATACGGAGAGTGGCCTTTTGTTTTGGTTCCCTCTGTTTCTCTACGAAAGCTATGCTTTGCTCGCGGTTCTTCTCGGGCAGACGTTCTGTGGGAGACTCGACTGAGTCGCGGAGGCGCTGCCGTTCACGCTGTCGTGGCGTGGTGAGGTCGTCCGCCCACACCACGTTGGAAGCGACCTGATGTACTGGTGTCATGGGGCGTTCGAGCGGATCTACTTCTTCGTCATCTGATGGCTTAGCCTTGCGGACGCCAGCATTGCCCCGACCGTCGCTGAAGGCATGCTCGTCCTCAATCTTGCCGCCCTCTGCTTCTCCGTTGGTGGAGCGCATGACCCTGATATGTCGATCGCCCACACCACGCTCCTCGTTGCCGAGATCACGTTGGATCTCTTCTGACTTCATCTCGCTCCTCCTGCGTGACATTGTCCGAGTGTGGCGCGCACTGCGTGATTCTATCACGACATTTTGGAATCGTTTCTCGAACCAGTAGAGGCGGATGAAGACGACAAAGGTGTTGATGAAGATGGGCGTGCACATGCATGTAGATATGAGCATCCATACCTGCGAGTGTTAGTCTTGCCTCATAGGAGCCAGAAAGGAGACGACGACATACCTGCACGTACAATGGCAGCAAGTTGACATCAACGCTGTAGACCGTCAGCTACATTCCCCGTTATTTCAACCCCAGCCCACGTACGTATTCAAGCCGCTCTGGGTCGCCGAACCACTCGCAAAGAAGAGCGCGTCGATATAGCGCAGCCCACTATTCCCACTCCCATACATGATTACACTCCCCAGCAGCGTCTGGAAGATGATGTACGCATCTACTCCTCGTCAGCTCTGTTCGCCTGGTTCTCCTTCCTCTAGGGGACCTACAATGCAGCGTAATGAAGTTCACACTCGGTCTCCACCACTTGATCTTCTGGCCCCTCTTGGGCAGGCGCGCCCGGCACCACGCAAGCGTCGAAATCCACGGCCCAAACACCATGTTGGCGACTTGTTGATCGCAAAGCCGACGTGGCGGGGTCTAGATATGAAGTGCGATAGTGACAGCGCACTCGATCTGGGGGGCGCGGAGCTGAGTTGTTGAACTAATGCGTGGTCTGACCCGTGCATTCAAACAATGGGCCAAGTATTAACGGACCGACCCGATAGCGCGAGTGGTGAAGAGGTAGGTGGGTCGCATCATGTTTTCGACAAGCAGGCTGTGAAGAAGGGAAACGGGCATGTGGAAAAGGAAAGTGGGCTAGGAGGACGTGGCGTTGGTTGGCGCAAGTGAAGGGAAGATGGTTGTATGACGCCAAGTTTAGGGAGATCGAGACCGAGAACCTTGGAACGCTTCGCTTCGGAACATTCCCAATTACGCGGCGCCCCTGTTGCTTAGCACGCCAACATCCCGGGAGAAACAAGCATTCTGCATGCACGATATGCACGATAGCATGCACGGCCCCAGCTGTGAAACGGCATTTCGCCATTTGACAATTTCCGCTATCATTTTGTTAGGAGTGTGGCCGGCTGCATCAACGTCCCGAAGCCGCCACACCGCCACAGACGACGTGTCACTATGGAACACTCTCTTCATCCAAGTCTTCCCGATCGGATTCCGCATTTGAGTAAGTCAAAAGTTGTTTTGCGGGCCCATGCGGCAGACATGGGTCCCATGGTTCAAGACTGCGACTTCCGCATTCGCATGTAGATCATGGAAGAGCCTCCCATGGGCCAATGTACAGAGCACCGGCAAACACACAATCTTTTTTAATCACAGTGCAAACGCATCGCCAAACCCAGTTTCATAGCACTGGGAGCAGCGCTGTCACATAGTTTACTATTCACACCCCTAAAATACACTGCCTCGCCCGGCCCCATCTACCTCATGCAGATATCACGTTTGACATATCGATTGTCGACAACCAAGGAAAAACACACAACTCGAGTAATGCAATTTCGAAAAACACGTCGCTTCACCGTGCGGTCAAGTCACCCTACACACAAATCTTAGTTCAGACTGAGACCATCGGTACCGTTAATGATAGTGGGTGTGTTGGCGCCTGAGTTAGGCTTACTCTTCGTCTTGAGAGTGAGCGGGAACGTAAAGTCATCGGGCTCTTCCTCCTCACTGTGATGTTGTTAGTCATGCCATGTGGAATGCTTTGTCTGAGAACTTACGGAAGCTTCCACGCAATGTAATCTTCTGTGCTCAGGCCCTCACGGCCTTCTTGCAACGAGGCAAAGTCACCAGGCGTCATCATGCCGGATCGGTCGCGCGGCGACCCGGGTTCAGACAGCGGTCGTGAGATCTTGACTTCTTGCGAGCCAAAAAAGTCGGGTTCCTCATCATCCTCGTACGAGCCGGGGTAGGCCCGGCGGAGAGCGAGCTGTCGCGCCTTGACGTACTCGAGACCCATGCGCTTCCAGTCGAGCAAATCGCTCAAGCGTTCCGTTCGGTTCCGCTGGTTGATGCGCTGGCGCTTGCTCTTCTTGGTGAAGTCGAACATGTAGTCCACAAGCTGGTTCACAGAGTCGTCAACACCCTTCATCCTTCGGTCAACGATGTAGATACCGTAGTCCGAGGCATTTTCAATCAACTCTTCCATGTAGCAACCGAAACCTGACAGGTTGGTGGTGATACTCGGTACTCCCATGACTGTACACTCGGCGGGAGTGTAGCCCCATGGCTCGTAGTATGATGAGAAAACACCAAGATGAGTTCCGCGAACGAAGTCGTCGTAGTCAAGGGGAAGCACTGGGTTCGCTGAGTTCAGGAACTCGGGGTGGAACACAACCTTGACACGGTCCGAGGGGTGGTTGAAAAGCTGGCAGCGGCGGAGCTGAGCCAAAACTGGGTCTTCAGCGTCGTTGACCATGTTGTGAGTAACAATCGGCGGCAGGTCGTGTCGCTTCATAGCAAATAGTCGCCGACGAAGCAAAATCTTGTCTGCGGGCGAGATCAGGTCCTTGTCCTCTGGCAGATCCTGGCCTTCAGTCCAAGTCAAAGAGCGCTCGAACAGCTTCTTGGCGACATTCTCGGCGATGTTGTTGACTGTGTCATGAAGAGACTTGATGACAGCTTGTCCCTTGAGGGAAGCGACTGACAACGATTGTGTCTGTGCGGGAAGGATGATGAAGGCGACAACCGTCATGTTGGAGTTCTCGCTCTTCATTTTGTGGTTCAATCGCGCCAATGATTCGATGAACATGTCAACACCCTTATTCCTGTATTCATAGCGACCGGCAGTGAAGAAGTAGAGAGTGTTCTCAGGATCGAAATCGTTGTGGCCGTAGAAGTGTCCCCGTACAAAGTCGTTGATCTTGACCTTCGCCTGCTGGTGCAAGTTCTGAAACTCGTGCGTAGCCGAGAACTTCTTGACGTTCAGACCATTGGGCAGGACGCCATCTGGCTTTCGCTTCAGGAGATGCTCGCTCTCGTATGCGGTGATGTGCGACACGGTGGTGAAGACATCGGCGGCGTGGGTCGCGGCACGCTCGATGCAGTACCTGTGGTAGATGCCGCGCTTTCCGGCCTCGGCATCTACATCGAAGAATTGCAGGTTGTTGTAGAAGTCGACTGACCCCGCGCACAGGTAGCGACCGAGAAGGGTAGCGTGTGTGGTGAAGATGGTGGTCACGTCGATGCGGCGCTTCTTGCAGAGCGGCACCGCTACACCAGCAAGCCACTCGTGGAACTGGACAATGACGGCTCGCTTCTTCTCGTGGAAGACGTACTGGCGGAGGATTAGCTTTGCCTCAAGGTTTCAAAGAATGGGCACATACCTCGCCAAGGAACCATGCGACAAGGTATCCGAAGACAATGGCCTCGTTGGTCTCCGAGTCGCCCGGCGGCGAAGGAATGCCAGCACTTGACCACAGATCGCCCTTCCACTCGTCGAGCCATCTGTAGCCTGTGCCAGTGTCGAAGAGGAGCACGCGCGGTGCGCCGTCAATCAGCCATCGTCCGTACAGGGTCTGGACGCCGCGATCCTGCATCGACTTGATGGTGGCTACGAGAGCCGGGTCTTTGGGTTCTATCGGCTCAACTTCGACCGAGGCCTGGTGGTTTCGTCAGCAAGTGTCCTCCAATTGGGGTCTGATGCAACGTACAGATGCCCTGTTCCACGGCCCAATGAGCGTGTAGGATGCGCCATACTCGGCGGTGGTGACCTGAGCCTTGGACTTGAGGACCGAGTAGATACCGCCAACTGGGGAAACGTTAGCTGATGCTGCTGGCAGCTTGTTTGTGGCAGCATACCTCGGTTTGCAACCTCAGTCGCAACCTCAAAGAGGACGTGGTTGTTGACGTCCCGCGTCGTTGTCTCAGCCATATTGTGTGCTGAGGGAGAAGTTGATCGAGTGGTGTAGAAGTGCGCAATGGCAGACGCGAGGGTTTTGTTTGAGGAAGGAGCTGCTCGAAGGTTGGGGAGCTGTGAGCTTGGACTTGGTTGAGCTAATGCGGGCTGCCGCACTAGACAAGCGCTGTGTATTGCCCAGGGTGGTTGAGCTTGGGGGGTCCTGCACTGCACTGTCAATCAAACTGTGTACCGCGCTATCGAATCTGTAGGGACCGAGTTGACGGACAGCCCTGCTTGTAGAGAAGATGCAATTGATCCAGAGCTGCAAGCACAATACCTCGAATGTCGCTGAGGTGCACGGCCACAGCGTGGAGGTTGGGCATGGGAAAGATGGAGCTCGGAGCTCGGAGCTCTGCATGACGTAGAGGCCATCTTTCACTCTCGCTGCAATTGGACCATCATGGCCACGCGCTCCATCTCTGCGACAACGTGAACCCACACCCCACAGTCAGCCCTCACGGCCTATCTGGGTAGCATGCACTTCCCCGCGGCATCGCGACAAATTTTGCTGCTCTGTTTTCGCTAGAGGCCAGGGTGCTTTCAACAGCTCAACAATCCGCTTAGGACCGCTTAGGAAATGAACCCTCGGGCCACCGTCCGATTCTGCAGAGGACGAGCTTTTCTTCCTCCTCAACGCATTTGTCTCGAGTCAGGTTAACCGTGGCAGACATCACGAGATTCGCGCCTCCATTCTCGAGGGTTCAGCAGCCAATGCCGTCGAGCTGCACGCCTGCTGCAGCACGCCGTCATAATACCGAACGATTGCGGGGTTACCGTTTAGGCTCGACATCCGCTCTCCGCAAAGAGAGGCAAAGTGTGGGTCCTGGAGCGGAGGGCCAAAGCACGTGAACGCGGCACGCGCCACCACACAGCATCGGTCAGATTGACGGTCAAATGTCAATCAGGCCCACGCAGATCAACTCGTGTTCTCAACCTCTCGTTCGCAAGCTGAGTCGGACATAACTAAGCAGCAAGACTGCTACAATGATCTGAAGATTGGAAAAGCACTACCAAGTACAGCCGTGGACAGCTCTAAGAGCGGCCCAGAATTGATTCAGACAGAAAATAAGGGTTTCAGTATGCTAGGCACGAGTTAAACCTCAGCATACAAGAAAGCGGGGCTGCCAATCTGACTTTTCCTTGCAACGTAGACCATGTCGCTCGTTCCGAAGAAGACATCGTCCTCAAAACGGCATCAATTTAGAGTAGGCCAGCAGCCCACTCTCTAAAGGTACGAGCATCGTATCACCAACGATAGTTTGAATTGTGTTTCTTCGCGGTGTAGCTTCGGGCGGACTATGGAGACGGAGCGCTTCGTCTTCGACTGTGTGAGCAGCTTCTTGAGGTCGCAAGTCTTCGCCTGGTCCGCTGGAGGGTGTGTCGTGTATCTCGGGAGAAATGCGTTGACGCTTCACTCTTAGTTCAAGCAGTCTTAGAGGGTTGTCAATGACCACAGGAGACGAGCGCTAACGCTTCAGTGTCGATCGAGGCAGCGGCAATACTGTACTTCGCTCGTGGCGCTGAGCAGACCCAAAGTCGAAGTTAGAGCCGGAATTGAGCGTCCCTGAGTCTTCGATGGAACACAAGAAGAGGGTCTGATCCCGCTGGTGGATCTGCATATAGTCATCGATGTCAGGGTCAAATTCACTGTCAATCCAAACATCATCATCTTCTTCTTCTTCTTCTTCTTGCAGCGCATTTGTAGCATCTGTATAAACATCATTACCCCGCTGCTTCAGGAGACCTGTGGCGAAGAGGGTCGTCGGCTGGGGATTCTGCAGGCTCATTATGCCGGCCTCCAGACCGCGGCACGAAACTAGGAAATCCCCATGTCGGCGTGTGTCTGTAACCAATCTGGTGGAGTGGCTTGCGTGAGAAAATATAATTGCTTGTTGTGAAAGCCTGACTGTAGGCAGTTGTGTTATTTATTACGTTGCTGCCCATAGGATCATCAGTCCTTTGCTCCAGGAATTCTATGACGTCGAAGTCGACTGGAGCGTTGGGGTCGAAGGTAGTAGGTACACGTGGTTTGCGTTTCCAAGGCGCAGACTTGTGTAGGCCTTCTCTCTCAAGAGACAAAGGATATGCACCCTGATAGTCGACAAAAACATATCCTGGGGCAGGCGGTGGTCCATCTAAGCTGAGGGATCCATCTAAGCTGAGGATTGTGTCTTGCGGGATTTTCGTCGAGGTTGTGCGTAAAGAGGATTCACGGGAGTTGTTACTGTTCGTAGGCGTCCCGGCCATCGATGCCTCGCCTTCAGAATCGCTTGTGTTAAAACCGTACAAGTCAAACTATTCCTCAAACTCCTGCTCTGGCAGAGCGACCTTTTCGTACCTCCAGAGCGAACGATAATTGTTAGCTCGACAACAATCAACTTAACTCCTGATACTCACATGGCACAGTGAAGCTGCATCCTTTGCCGTCAATCCAGCAGTTTGTGCACGATCTAGTCGTCTTCTTTGACTCTTCGAGTCCAAATTGATAGCATCCCTTGAGCTTTAAGTTGCTAGGCTCCACGGAGCACTAGTCGCAAGCAGGCAGCCCATCACCTCCACGAATCACAGCATGTGGAGTGCCACGACAGAGTATCAGAACTAGGCGCTTGAAGTCTTCTGGATCCTCTAAATTGATATCTCGCCCGCTCGGATGGCGAAGTAGGCGATCTAAGGTTAAATCTGCGTTGTCCGTGTAGAGGTGGCTTGGCCCTTGAGGGATAATCCAGTCTTTGCTGTCAGGAAGATATTGATCTATAGACCGCAAAACTTGCTCAGGGAAGAAACAGCGGCGTTTTATGCTTTGGTGAGTGCATCTCGATTTCAGACGCAGCACCTCCGCTCAACACGTTGTGTGCCACTGCAATTGAGGATTAGTAGTGTTTCCAACGTTCTTTGCATCGCCTGCGTGCGCTCATCCTGCGTCATGAGCAGTTTTCCCACCGTGTCTGGCTTTTGTGAGGAAGGAAGGAGCCTGGATGGGACGAGAGTAGAGGTGGCGAGAGTTGTAAGTGAGAGAAGGAGCCACAAGTAGATACGTCACGTTATGACTGACACATGTTATCTTCATCCCATCACAACTGAGCTGCTTCTAAGGATATGACCCCTTGTACTTGAACGGATGGTCGACAGACCCTCCAAAATTGATCACGAAGCGTAGGCCCACGCCTTCATCCGTGGTATCAATTCCAACACAGGGGTACATCTTCCTGTCGTTGAACTTTTCGCCTTCAAACATGTCGCCTAGACAAAGTTAGCATCTTGGTAGTCGTTACAGCAGCTAAGCTTGTATAATTGTGAGTAAATGCTTACCAACGTCTCTCAGTTTACCGTTGAGGGTAACGAATCCCTTGCCAGTCTCTAAATTCAGTCCCACCCCTACAACATCGTTTGCTCCAAACTCGCCCTTCGCTCCAAAGTCATCAGAAGGACGGTCAGTCTTGTAGAATGGGGAGTCAGAATTGGCGTTGTTGAGAAAGAGTGCGCCATCATCGCCGTGGTAGGCCCACGAGACTCGATACCAGCCTGGCATCGCACCCATGGGATAGCGTTTGTTGCAAAAGCCCAAGCCAAGGATTCTATCATTCTCGTCAGCGTTTTCTAGATTTTATGCAATGCTACTGCGTACTTCGAGTCTGATTTGTTCAACACTGTCACTTCGAAGTAGAAGTGCTTGTTTGAATCTGACGGAGGAGGCACGCAATGCTCACTCCGAATACTTGCGTGTCTGAACTTATCTTCCTGCTTATTGACTGTGACGTCTGAGTGATATTTAGCATATGAATGTTGGAAAGAGCGTTGAATAGTAGCGTACAATGTAAACCCGGGCATTCCATGTGATCCTTGCACAAGCTTACTTCGATACTATCAGCGAGCTCGGGATAATGTAGCGACTTCGGTGTGTTATATCCAGGCTTTTGTGGTTGTCCAGGCTTCGTAGGCGGTAGCTGTATCAGATCCAATATATCGTCCTGCACTTCCTCCGAACGGTATGTCTTAGCATATTCAATGCAGGACCATCCGTCTTCATCTAGATCTGTGATCTCCCTACCGTATTCCTTGAGCCTTTTCACCCAGTCCAGGTTGCCAATCCGGACCGCTAAGTGATAAGGATGGTCCATGCGTTTCCATGTGTCTCGACTGAAGGCGCGCTCAACGAATGTTACGTAGGGCACAGAGGTATGCAGTTCCACACTGGAATCGATGAGCGCCATGAGCTCTTCATCAGTGATGGCGGCATCCTCGATGTGCTGGAGTACGCTTGGTACAATGTTTTGAATGTCTTGGTTGCCTGATTTGCAGATACTCGACACAAACTCTAGACGCCGTTTAGAAGAAGTTTGATCATGGGTAAGTAAAGCTTGCAAGATAGGAGATTCTCCATTCCGACTTGCCTTGTCAATAGCGGACTCCCCGGATGAGTCTCGCAAATCGACAACGATCTTTGGGTGACTTAGTAGTTTTTGAACAATGCCCAGGTGAACATTCGCAGCAGCGACATGTAACGGCGTTCTGTCTTCCCAGCCCGGCGCTGGTTTGTTCACATCTACTTCCTCAATGCCGAGTAGCAAATCGACGGTGGCCTCATGCCCGTTCTCGCACGCCAAAGATAGCGGTGTTTGCCCGAACCAGGATTCTGGTTGGTTGACAATCCCGGTCCACTCCTTGAGGATTGATGGTACAAGCACTGACACCGAATCTCTCCTAACCGCCATCACTAGTAGTGAATTTCCATCTTTGTCGCAAGGATTCTCCTGAAGCTGGCCCGATTTGTGCAGAAGGTAGTCCGCTACTTCGACCTGGCCGCATTGCAGTGCTAGAAATAAGGCAGTCTCTCCATTGACATTCCTTGCTAAGGGCCCATAGTCTTCCTCTGAAGCTTCTTGTGTCAGTTGAACATTTTGAGGCTTTTCTTGTATGATTGCTTCGTCATTCTTGCGGCGTGTGTCTTCCCGACGAAGTTTTGAAGGCTGCTGCTCCGCCAATACCCGCACGATGTCAACGTAGCCATATACAGCCGCCAACATCATGGGCGTATTTCCTCGCTCTGTTTTGACTGAAGTGCAAGCCGATAGCCCAACAAGACTAGCAAATCCTTCAAGGAGTTTCAAAACAATCTCGTGTCGCCGAACTTGGAGCGCAAATAGTAGCGCAGTAAAACCTTCAGAATCCTTAGTCTCCAGGTCATATCCAATGGAGAGCAGTTTTTCGATGGTCCTAATGTTTGCGTACACGACCGCATGGTGGAGGTATGTTCTGCCGCTCTTATCGCGATTTGTTGCACCTTTCAAACTCCTCCTCGCGAACTCGATGAATATTTCACGTTTTTGTTCAATCAGCTCCGCTTTCCTAGCCTCAAAGGACTGCGTTCTGATCTCAACAGGGCCGTGAGTGTCAGCGTCTGCGTTAGTAGCACCTGCGTGATCAGCCTCTTGCTCACCACTTTCCCTTCCAGCACATTTGTCCCCATCGCTGACTTCCATATCTTCTTCACCCCTAGCATCTTGTAGTTCTCCTTGAATCTTTACAAGATAGTCAAGAGGTGTTTTTCCGATCTCGTCCAACGCATCAATTGGGGTGTCGTCATTCAATAACAGTTTCGTGATGGCATCATGGCCATGACTAGCAGCGAGGTGAATTGCCGTGCGCCCCCAAAAGTCAACACCAGTTGTAGTGCGTAGACGCTTTTTCCTGATAATCTTGGCAACTACTTTGGCATGACCGTTCTTTGTCGCCAAGTGGAGAGGGCTCATCCCGTCGATTCCGACCGTGTCGTATGCATTTCTCTTATTCTCAGTACTGCCTAAGCACTTTGATATCCACTGCAAAGCTGTTAGACTCCCAGAGATTGCGGCCATATGAATGGGGCTTCGATTGAGGGGTCCAAGCTCCGTTTGTAGGCTAAGATGTCCGTTGACTTGGGCCGGGTCAAAATACCGATACAGAATTTCCTTATCTTCGAGAAATGCGGCATAGTGTAGGGGCGTCCAGCCGAAAATATCACGTGCCTTAGCCGCTTTTACTGGATTTGATGCTTAGTGAGTCATTTTCAAATATGAGAAACAACTAACCTTGCAGCTTTGAGGCGGACGGCTGAACCATGTCTTTCTGGGAGTCGTGTTAGTAGGAACAATTCGACCTGCTGTGGCAATACATACTTTGCGAGTGTGCGACAGAGCTTCATATAGAGTTCGGTGATACTTCGAAAAGCCTAGACTCTTCTCGAGGAAGGAAAATTCCAGCTTGTCGGCCACTTTCAAGGCATCTAAGCAGCCCTGGAGATCTGCCTCGCGACCAAATAGTCGCTCAAGCTGCTCATTGTCGGCTAATCGTGCGAGGCTCGCAGGTGTTCCGAACAATTTGAGGATGGCCGCAATATCTTTGTTACGGCGCTGTAAAATGTACGCCTGAGCAAGCTTCTTGACAACAGGGGCAAATCTGATAGATACAAGTCTAGCCACGATGTCTTCGAGCTCAACACTGAGGTCACCAGGTGCCCGGACATGCTCATCGTATGGCTCAGAAGCGAAAGAGATAAAGTCGATGGTTTCAACCACAACATTGTAGCAGAACTTTTCTTCTGCCATGGTTCCATGTTGTTTGACTCTCAGGCCTTGCTCGAGCAATCTGTTGTAACAGCGCGCTGTTTCTGCCCACCCTTGGCCGCGGCGAATCTGAGGCAAGATCTTAAGCATGGCATGGTTCGGAAGCAGATCTTTGTAGCTGAATGCAGGAATCATGCAAAGCAGGACATCGTTCTGAGTGCCAAGTCCGACATTCTCGATTCGACGTACGACCTTCATTAATTGACGGTGACGCAGCGTCGGACGACTCCATGTGTCCACAAACTCATGAGAGTCGAAGGTATGGCGGTTTTCGATGTCGACGTCTTCTTCGCTGCTCAAGATCCCCTGGCGGAAGCAGTTCTCCGGGAGCTGCTCTACTACACTCCAGATGAATCCAGTGAAGAGATGTTGGGCCAGGATATTGGGAAGGATGCCGCTCGACGAGATTGCCAACTCTCTGGCTCCGGTTTTGGAAGACAGATGTCTTGTATCGTCTGAAAGTCACAGTTAGTATCCAACATGAACAGAAAGCGGAGTTTGCAAGCGTACGATCTTTGCTACGACCATTGAATCCGATCATCAAGTCAGTGGCTTTGGCGTTTCCCCTGGCTTCGCTGCGATTCCATCTATAACCTATCTCCTCCAACTTCTTATCTTCTCGGTGATTTGGGGCTACTTTCGACGATGTTGATCGCGAGTCGCTCTGTTCAGCAATCAACTCATCTACCCACCAAGACAAATCCCTCTTCAACGAACCGTCCTCGAAGTCGTCTCCAAGGATGCGACAGTAATTGTAACGCATGTCTACGCCTGCTTTTGTCCGCCTCCAATTGGGTAGATGAAAGGTTTGACCGGGTGTCTTGTTTGCGTTTGCCTCATCTGAATTTTTCTGCACATCTGCCGCTTGTGCCTCGATGCTGGCTATCCAGAGAGACAAGATGGCGTCAACTGTCCCGATACCGGCTTGCCATTTGTCAGTGTTGGGAGACTTCTGTATAGGCACAGTGACATAGTCTTGACGTCCGATACCTGGCTCAGTCGATAGCCTGATGGTCTCGATCACCCAGTCGAAGCTATCTAACCGCTTTGGAAAGAATTCATCCATAAACGCCTCTACAGAGTACACCAGAGACCGCGCACTTTCCAGCGCCTCAGAAGGCCATTGGCTTAGATCCCCCAGTCTCTCGCGCACACGAAGTAGCTGCTGGCTAGATGCTTCTTCTATCGAAAACGAAACAGACGACTGTTCCATGTTGGAGAGATCATGGGTTCGCTTGAGAGGCCCTGGCTGCTTGGATGGTAATTCAGAACGGTCTTTCGTGATCTCTTGTCCATCTCGCGATACTTGAGTGCGCTTCACATCCTGAAGCGTGTCGGACAGATACGGGCGATCGTCACTAGCTTCAGCAGTTTTGACTCTCCAGCATAGAACCTCATTCGGTCGCTGCTGATTTAGAAGTGGTATTCGTTCTTCCAAGCCCATATGGAAGTTCCTGAATGTCGGGAAGTAAACGAGTCTGGTGGCGAGGAAATCAACTTCAAATCGAGGAAACGCTCGGCAGTGACATGGCTCGCGACCCAAACGACGCCTTATCAAAGCCCTGGCAAGGGCCATAAGTAATATAGCAACGAGCTGTGCAATTGAGATCGGATACGTCAGACCTCGTAGGCCAATAAATTGTATGATGAACCCTGTTCCGGCTGCGACAGCTGCACCTACAGTTATGAGCTCCCACTTGCGAGGATTTGTGCGAGACTGGTTAATCTGCACCATTAGCCCCAAGATTGACATCGATGCCTAGTCAAGCGAACATTCTGAACGTACATCGCTTGTTATATAGTTTCCACCCTTTGTACTATCGTCAGATCCATCTAAAAGTCGAAGTGTAGATCGCGTGCTGCTGTTGTTCGCTTCAGGTTTTGGTCCCATGTCCTCGATGCGACTGGATGTGGTTATGTGGTGTTTTGGTCCCGCGAGGATCGCATAACCGCTGAAAGACTGATCGTTAACTTCTTGACTTTTCTGAAGCCATAGGAGTCGGGGACTATCAGCCATGCTAGCTTCGCTTTCGCTTACGTTTATTCTCTCTTGTGCTGTTTCTCCCCCATTTTTGTTGCGAGATAAAACTTTCCAATTGTACTCAATTGTGTTCCGCTCCACAGCTAATGAACATATTCCGACCCCTACTGAGAGCATTACGGAACCTGCTATGTAGCAAGAGTAACCATAGGCTTTCGGTTGGAACTTTATGGCCCGTCTCGTGGGTTCATGGTAGACTGTTACAGTGGCGATGGCGATCAGGCCGGCTTGGAGCGTTACTGCAGTCAGTGCAGCGATGAATGTTTCGTGTCCTCTCCTGGGAAACGAGTTCTCGAATTGATCGGAAGAGAGACCTAGTTGCAGGTTTGGCGGGCCGAGTGATTTAATGACATTGTTTCGATTGGTTTGATCTCTTTTCAAGGTATGCTTCACGCCGGTGAGTCGTCCCAGGATCCCGCTGATGACCTGATAACTCCTGCTATGGTATTCTATATGCTTTCAGCCTGGCATTACAAACCGAATGCGACTATCTTCATTACCTTCGATTTCCAACAGCTCAGTCCTTGAACCCTCTTGAGACGAGGCAGTTTCGAACGTGTGAATACCACAAGAAACGTCCCTTTCCAAAGTCTCCTGTTCGGTAGCTTTATTGTCCATGGTGGATTTATTGTTTCCAGTGCAATCGGGTACGCTACATGAGTCAAGCCTCGTTCGGTCCGTCTCTTCATCTCTCCGTTTGAGTGTCTCATACTCATGGGGAAAGACGAGTATCTGAGCGATCTTAGGTTTCCCCAAGACACGTATGATAGACTTTCCGTTGAAGAGCTCGCAAACTTCCTTTGAAGTGGAAGACATGAGTTCGATCTCGGCAAGGGCACGGTTTTCTCTTCCACGACCGATGAAGGACTTTGCTATCCTAGGACCCTGAACACGGATTGCGCCCGCTATTGCGGTCAGAATACCCAGAGGCACCATGGCGAAAATGAGGTGATCGACCCATGTTAAACTCTCACTCGTAAATTGCTTGGCGAACTGGTCTCCGAAGAGTGCAAGTAGCCTAGCCAATTAGTATATATCCCTGTACTCTCTGTGTCTGTACATACGGTGCAATGTCAGTGAACAGGTTGAATGCAAATTCGGCGTTCTTGTCATCGTCGGCCATATTGACACGATTTCTGAGATCAGCAGGGAACGTATGTGACCCACAGCCAGAGCTGTATCAATTCTTGAGCTCTAAAAGGAGCGAAGCATTGAAGCAGATTAGGCAGAAAGTCGAGGTGATGAGTGAGAGCGGGTTTTGGGCGATTGTTCGACAAGGCTGAAATATGTAGTGAGACAGTGCGACACGCTGGTGCGATGGAAATTGATCAGCCCAGCACCGGCTATTAAGCACATTTGCAAAAGCAAAGTTGCCCTAAAGAGGCATCTCCGATGCGCCTTGTTGATGTAAGCGAAGCGGCTTGCGAGTGATGGGGGCCAAATGATGGCGGGCATTATCGCCGCTGCACGCAATGTGCAGATTAATGGCACAACGTCCACATAATGATCTACATCACTAGCAGACCATTGGTAACCTCGGGCCAGGCTGAGATGTTGTGAATGAGAGATCGCGCAAGCTCTGTAGGCTTGAAAATTAAAGTTGTCGTTTGGCGTATCTTGCTCGCACAGCGCAAATCGCGGTGCGTAGGAGCTTACGAAGCAGTGAGATTGTGTCCCAAAGTAGTCGAACGTATAGCTGGCGGCGGGAGGACAGGTGGTGCTGATGTGCAAGAATACGAGACCAGGTGCTGAGCAGGTTGCGGCGTCGTGGTAAGCGTCCCTGCTCGGGAACCCTGCGTTCCTGCTTGGAAAGGAAGCGACGTCCTTTCAGGAACTTCGGAGCGTCAAATGGCAGCCTCAAGGCCAAGCACTGACGATCATCTTTGAAAAAATACTATCATAAGACTCCAACGCTCTGTGCCATAACGGCTGTGACGACATACACAGTATCCTACCACCTTGATCTCAGTAATGCTCCGTAGATGCACATAACAATAACGAAAACTTAGAAGAAATGCAATGCAATCGAATGCAACACCCAAGCAAATAATCAACAACCCGAACAAATAGTGACCCAAATCCGCCATTCCCACCATCCAGGGTATCATGAACTTCAAATATACTCCTCGTTCACCATTGAATGCTTCTATTCCTACTTTCCTGAGCGATCGATGATAGGCCCACCCGAGTCAGGCAGAGCAGACAAGAGACTACCCGGCGCGATTTGATTGCCTTCTTTGAGGTTGATCATGGGGCCTGTGGCTTTTGAGCCATCCATGACTCCACGGCCAGCGGTGGCGGGACCTTGCGAGTACCCAGCTTGTGCGAGTAGGCCTCCAGTAAAAGCCTCGCTATCGTCTTCTGGCGCCGCGGTGTGATTGTTTTGCGTGTAAGCGGCCAGTGGCTCACCGCGGCCCTTGAGTGACTTGGTGCGTCCGTAGGTGCCGTGGTAGCGCGATGCTGTTGCTGGTCGGGCACGCCAGTCGGAGGATGGAGGCACTACGATTGCCTCCTCGATTGACGTTGCGCTCTCCACTAGGGGACCGCTGCGAGCTCCAGGTGTGTAGCCTTTACCCTTGCCGTTCTTGGAGTGCTGGGGTGGCGGGCGGTATGTTGGTGTCAGGTCTATCAGAGGTTCTGGCATGCCTGGTGCGCGCTTTGAGGCAGTGCGTTTGAGGTCGCTCGAGTTGCGCTTGTGGTGGGTGCTACGCGTGCTATGCACAGAGGACCTACGGCTCAGGCCTGACTCGTTGTTCGTTGCAGCCATGCGGTCTATGCCACTAATCAGTGATGGACCATCTGTGAACGGTCCGTTTTGCTTTTGCTCTCGCTCCTGTACTGCCTTCTGGCGGGTCGTGTATGCTCGACCGAGAAGCCCAGTCGCCGCAAATGTCTCTTCTTCCGGTTGGTCCAAGCTTTGTCTTGCTGGTTCTTGTTGCGTATTGTGTGAAGGAACGCTGTCGAGGAGTGTTGCATTTCTTTGATAGGCGGAAGGCGGTGGCTGCTTAACACGTATAGATTTCTTGCGGGCGTGCATAGTGTTGGCACCAAGTCCTGCTAAGGGCTTATCGTCTGGGAACTCTCCGGGCTTATGGACTTCAATCGAGTCCAATGTCTTGTTTAGGCCGTCAAGATCCATGAACGACGAAAAGGTCCCAAGTTGGTAGTGAGATCCCACAGACTCACCCCTCGTGTGGGATGATGTGACCGGTCCTCCAGCGCCACCGGAGACGCTTCGCTGTGCATGGGTCTTCTTCTTGGCACCTTCGCCCAATTGATGCTTCAAGTACCAGCTTCGCCAGCGCTGCAGGGCCTTGTAGAACATGGTCGCTGTGTCTCGGTCATTGGTGCAGAAGAAGTGCACGTATTGCGACTCGTCGGCAAAGATGTTTGATTTTTGCAAACTCTTGACCGCAAAGCAGATCTTCTTTGGTGGCTTGACCATGGCCAGCTTCTTTTGCGTGACTGTGTATATGTCGTAGTCTGTCATGGTCAAGATGTTCTCTTGGTCCTTCTCTTTCGCCTTCTCATTCTTGGTCATGACTAGTTGGCCGTCGGGTTTTAGGGTGAGATAGCGTTTCGACCACTTGCCAGGGCGTGATGAGTACTGGATGAAGCAGGACATGCCATCTGGCCTCGTTTCGGACACCTTGTAGGCAAGGAGGTCGTCCTGGTCGATGCCGTCGAGTTCAGAGTCGATGATGGTGAGGTCGTTCTGGTTGTCGGCATCCCAAGAGTTCATGACATCCCGCACGTACTCATAGTTCCGCAGGGGTCGCATAATGCTGACTTTGATAAACAGCTCTTGCATTACTGCTGTTCTGACATCAATTGGCTCAGTCAGCACAGTGGCAGCTGTCTTAATCAAATCAAGAGGGGTAGTGGTGGGCGTGACTGGTAGTAGGATGCGCTTCTGGCCACACACGACTGCAACTCGCTGTCGTTTTGTTAGCATTTCGTCCGACATGAGAGTGCATTCAACCCACCCTATCTCCAGCGTTCACGGCCGATGTTGGCGCGTCAATTCCTCGAACTGCGCCGCCACCTCCTGGCTTGATGGTCTCTGCCTGGCGGTCCCCAAGATCCAAAGCGAGCTGAGGCGCTTTGGATGCAATGACGGGAGCTTCTGGAGTCAAATCGTCCTTTCTCCGCTTGAAGAGGCCAAAGTTGGTGTCGTGTCGTGGGGGCGATATGGGAGGTGACGAAGACGGGGCCTTTGCAGTGCGAGGTCTCTGCTCCTCAATCTTTGCCTTGCGTTCCAGCTCTTCCAATTTCACTCTCCGGGCCTCCTCTTCTCGCTGCTGGAGCACTTTGTGGGCCTCTGCCTTCCGCAGCCGCTTTCCCCGATCGCGCTCGGCCCGCTGCTCGTCTTCCTGTCTGCGCAGGGCTTCTGCTTCCTCTGCTTCGCGCTGGGCTTCCCGAAGTGCTGCTTCCTCCTCCTCCCGTCGCAGCCTCTCCACCCGATCCAGCTCGGCTTGTTTGGCGTCTCTCTGTGCGCGGGCCTCGGCCTCGTATTTCTCCTTCATCAGCCGCTGCCGCTCGCGCTCCTTCTGCAAGAGCTCCCGCGCGCTGTCCTCGGCCCTGGGCGACCTTGGTGACCGCGACTGGGCAGAGGCGGGCCCGGCAGCATCTTCGCGCGTTCTCGCTGTCCGGGGGCGGTGTTGTGCCGGGTTTGAGGCATTCTGAGGGGAGCTCGCAGCGCGTGTCCGTGAGGTGGAGGGCTGCTGTGTCGGTGGTGTTTTGGGCGTTAGGACGGTGTTGGTGCGCGGAGGGGGCAGCGCAGGGGTGGTCGCGTGCGTGACTGTCGGTCGGCGGTGGTAGCGGCTCATGCTCCTGCTGATAGGGGCGTCTTTCTTGGGCTCCATGTCGGATACTGCTGGCAGTGAAGGTACTGCGGGAACTGGTGGTGCACTGGGTTGCGGATGTTCTTGCTGCTGCTCTTGTGCGCGTCTTACGCTCCTGTAGCGCGACATTTTTGGGGTTGTCGTCGCTGGGGGGACTGTCTCTGTAGCCATGTCGGCACGTGTATGGAGTGCGACAGGGCGGCGGCGCTGGAATGTAAGGGACCAAAACAACAGCACGCATGCAGCACAAATGAGTGAGGGGATCAAGAGCAGACAAATAGGGCGCACGCAAGGCTGAGTATGGAGAGTGGATAGCACGGCAACTGCACGCGCACCTGGCTGTGCCTCGAATCGGTTACCGGGGCTCGATGACCGAATCTCCTGCTTGACGGGGCAATTCGCATGCAAGAAATTAAGTACGCCTAACTATGCACGCGGGAGGCAAGAGCCGGTTGGCTTCTTGCGTGGTGGGCACGTTCAGGGGAATGGTTGGTTTCGTCCTAAATTGATCAAAATAGCCGACCGTTCCAGCGCCTAACTATAGACGCGACCAGCAGCCTAGTCGCGCATAAACGATGCACGCTTTGGGCCCTATTATGAATCAAATATCACCATGCTGTGGCTGGTTTACGCCGCCTGTTTCCTCTTTGCGACTGCATCACGCTGTCTCAGCCACTCGCCCCTTGATCAGCCCTGCATGACCTGCAGCGGGCGGGACGATCATGCACGTCCCCCAACGCCCGCATCATGCGTGTGGCGGGTGCACCTTTTCTCTCTCAGACTCTTTGCTCGATGTAAACACAAGTCAATAAACTAGCTTGCCAGGCATGTGGTTGTGATATTATTCCACACCCCACAAGAATGCGCGCCTTCACTCAGTCCGGCGTGGCAGGTGACAGTAACGTCGATACATTCGTAGCACGCTCGACACAACTCGCAATCTGCGCTACTCTCCATCATTACCCCATGCTTTGTTTATCATGACTGCTCATGGCGTCTAAATTCTGGCATAACCAAGAGTATAGATAGGTATGCGCAGTGGATTGGGAGTACTGCCCTTGCGTGAGTTGGACAGCATGTCGTCAACCATGACGGAAATCTACCAAGAGCATCAGCAAGTAGCCTGTTCAAAAGCCTGAAGCTGTACAAACATCACTAGGCGTCAGACTTTATAGCAAGTCGATGGGCATCTATCTTCGTAGCTGATGACGTGCAGTGGGTGGTGGCAGCAAACATTTTCCGGTTCTTCTTTCACCTTCTCCAATCAGCTCTCCTACATTCGCTCAACATCTGCTTCAAATCATCTCTCTACTTCTCCATCCACTTCTACATCAACGATGCATTCTACTAGTCTCATCTCTGTCCTCACCCTTATCGCCCTCGTTCTTTTCACCACACATATCCTCTTTCCATCCTACTCTGACCCCGGGGATATCTTACTAGCCAACTCCACGCTCGGATTCGGCACTATACTAGCAGTCAGTCACGGTAAATCGCCTCGCCGCTCCGGTCTTGTATGGGCCGCCAACCTCACCAGTCTGGACATTACGATACCAGATCAACCGCAATGGACCGAAGGCGGTTTCCAAGCGTTCAAGGCGGAGGAGAGCACTATCAGCAGGGAAAGCGCGCTTGCATGGATGGGTCATCTGAACGCTTTCAGGCGGTAAGACTTGAAGTCATATTTGAAAAACAGCTTCAGTTCGACCTGTACATATAACACACTACTCCAGCTTCCTAGCCACCCCCCACGAAACAGCGCTCATAATCGAAGACGACACCGACTTCTCCCTCCACATCCGCCAGACCCAAATTCCACTCCTAGCCGCCGCAGTACGGAAGCTCTTCGGCTCAATCTCCGCCTCTCCCACCGACTACTGGGGCCCGCGAGGCGCATGGCAAATCCTCTACCCAGGCCACTGCGACGACCTGCCCCAGCCCATTGAGCCCTCTCATCTAGCATACCGCGACCCCACATCTCCACCTCACACCTCTTTACACCCATCTACACAAGCCTTCCTCACCCCCAACCCGCTCCCGCCACAAACCCGCATCTTGCATCGCACGCACTACCCCTTCTGCACATTCGCGTATGCCGTGACGCGCGAGTCCGCTGCGCTCACACTCGAGCGATTCAGCAAGGAGAAGGAGGGCGGCATGTCGGCGTACGACGTCCAGCTTCTCGAGGCGTGCACGGGGAGCTGGGGGTGTTGGAGTGTGGTGCCCGAGCTGTTTCATCATGCTGTTGGGGCGAGTGAGATTGGCCGGCAAGATGCGGGGGGACGGGGAGAAGTTGATGTAGAGGCGCCGGAGAGAGGGACGTGGAATGTAGAGTGTGGAGCGAGGGAGAAGGGGGTTTGGGTCGATGGGGCTGATGAGGAGGTTAGGGAGGAAGTGAAGAGGTTGGTTGGGGATATGGTGATGAGGGGCGAGTGTCCGATTGATAAGATGGACTTGGAGAAAGTATGGAGAGGGTGTGAGTTGGAGGAATGCGGTGCGCAGTCTTAATGACGTACAAGATTGCTGCATGAGTATAAAATCAAGCGGAAGCAAGACGAACAATGGATGACTTCAGCACACAAGACTACTCAGCTACAAAGAGAGGACATCCCATATTTCAAGTCAAAATGAATTCATTCAAAAAGGTCCCTGTGCTCTACACAAAAAAGGTTGCCCTGCGTCTTAGTCTAGGTATCATGCCTACATGCCCATTTCCCTATATCGTACACAAATCGCGGATAACGAAATGGATGGGTATCCAAGAAGAAAAGGAAAAAATGTGAAGAAGAGTACGCCGTCCACCCAAGTGCCTGTTAACGCCACAAATCCGCCCTGGAAGCCCGCTTCTCGCGTCCCGCGTGGCTCATCCAGCTTGCCCGTGGGCTAGGCTCGCCACCAAAACTCTGAGAATGCGAGTGTCCGTGTCCAAGTCCTGCAGTGGGACCAAGGTTGCCAGCGCTCCTTGGTCGTGCATCGTCTGCTGGTATAGCAAGGAATCCTCCGAAGCCGTTCGGTACTACCACACTCTTTCTTGCATCTCCTCCCCATTGCGGGCCAAGTCCTTTGTGCGCCGAATAGCTGCTTACTGGTCGTCCAACAGATATTGATGCGCGACGTCCATGACCCTCCGGAGGTATAATAGATGTGAAGATCCACTCGAGCTCATCAAGACCTTTCGAATAAACTTCGAGTGGCTGGTTGAACATGGGAGGTGGTGCTTCGCTGAAAGGTCTGACAGGTGGTGCTAGTGTAAGGATCTCTGGGAAGTCTGGGTCGCGGACGTAGAGCTGGCGGAGTGCGGGAAGGCAATTGTTCATGAGCGACTTGGCAAGGTACTGGTAGTAGGAAGCGCTAGGGGGGTACAGATGATTCGAGGAGGTGGATATGATCTCGTAGTTCAGCTTGTGTAGTGTATAGGAGCCCATGGGCGGAATCGGGTCTAGCGGAAGGGCAGCTGCTACGAGTGCAGTGAACTCTAGAGTCTTCAGACTTGTCGCCGCCTGTAGGACCATGTACAGAGAGGTAGGCAGAATGTCGGAGCAGTTCTTTATGACAAGGGTCCGTAGCCTGTTTGCACACATGGGACTAGAGAGGTACTGCGCCAAACCTTCGGCAGTGACACCGTGCACCTTTTCCAGCCTCAGAGTGTCTAATGCCGGGAAATCGGGCAGTCCTGGAGCGGTATGGAAGGTGGAGTCATTCATCCATGACACACCAGTAATGACGAGTTCGCTGAGGTGGGGAAGCATTCCAAAGACCTGTCGCAGTACGCTCGGCTCAACGTGAATCTTGTTCAGCTCGATGACACTCAGCTCTTGCCAGTAGCCGTGCATGAGCGACTCGAGTGTCTGCTCTCCGCCCTCATTGTACTTCATCTTCCTAATGTGGGGACAGCGCGCCTGCAGCTCCTGCCGCAGCAACTGGCACGACGGGTCGCCAGTATAGAAGCCATCTGGCAGATCGATATATTCGAGGTTGGGACAGCCTGAGACGGTCCGCGCAAGGTCTGCCTTTGCCGACTCTCTCAGCATGTATGGCAGCTTGACGAAGCGCACGCGCTGGCCGAGGTACTGGTTGCCGCGCACGCTCTGGCATAGCTGCTGTAGTCGGGCGGTGGGGCGGTCGATCTCGTCTCCGTGGCGCGACTTCCTTCGCTGGTCCGCAAACACCTCTTCGAGTGCGCAGTAGTGGACAGCGTCAATCCGGATGCTGTTGTATCTGCACAAGTCAGCCTCGATGCTGTCTGGTAGCAGCATTCCACACCTACAGTAGCCCGGCAGCAACGCCGTACCATTGTCGCCTCGTCAGTGCGCAGTGCGCCAGGTCGCGCATGTCACAGCTCATGCACCCATCGTTGCCACTGTCTTCACTGCCATCCAGCGTTTCGTCGGCCGAGTGCGGGCAGAGCTCCTCAAAGATGCGGCGCAAAACATTCTCCGGCAGCCGTTGGGTCTGGTCAGGTCCGTTGTACGTGTAGGAGGCCGACGAGTAAGCTTCATTCCATGGAGCTACATTGGCGGGCTTGCTCTTCTTACGCGAGAAGCGCTTGAAGAAGCCCATGATGCCACGGGGAGAGCTAAATTGCGATTTGATTAGGGAGGGTACACAATTGAGTGCATAAAGCGTGCCCGGTGAATGCGCAGCAGAGGAGTGTTTGCGGGCAGTGTGCAGGTCAAAAGGTGGTTGTAGTTACTTACTCGCGTCGCGAATATGCTTGCGGGGAAGCTTCAAACCCTCGTTGCCGAGACATTTTGATCCAGCGATAGCTGTACTGTAAACAAGGCTGTGGACAGAGGCTCGTCTCAGAATACCAGGCTCTGGGAAGCGGGACCTGGGCAGAAACAAAGACGATGAGCTGTCTACAATGGCGCGCTCGTGCTTCAGGTATAATTGCACAAAGCCTAGAGACGCGTTAAGGGGCGAGCTTGTACGACAAAGACAGAGAGTCAAGCAAGGCGCCCTTAACAAATAGCGAGAGCTGTGGCGGTCTAGTGCCCGTTGCACATGTAAGCCTCCCTATGATCAGCCAGTTTAATCCCGGTAAAGAAGACGAGAGGCCGTCCACGGATGTATGTCAGGTCACGTGCTTCGCAGCGGAAGAGCTTCTTTTGAGAGATCAACAGGGGTACCCAGACAAGGCGCCAACGCGGACTGAAGTGCGGAAGAGCAGATGAAGATCTCTGCATGTGAAACAAAGGACGATCCGGCACCGTCACCGTCCACCAGTGCATAGCAAAGCCGGTGGAGGCTAACACGTGTATGTTGGAGGTGGCGCCGTCCTTTTCCATGAGACATGTAGCCATCCGCCAAATCTCAACAAGGCCCGGAGCAGCACCGTTGCTAGAGCGCGGATACTTGCGCCCACGGCCTCGTTTGTGCCTGCTGTCAGATTGCTAGATTGCTCGAGTACGGCGCAGCCAGCTCATCTGCAAACCGATTGCATGAGACAGGTGCCTGAGCCAACATTGGCGGACCGTACAGCGTCGTACGGGTGAGGCGGAGCACACGTGAGAGGTTCAACAACGCGTGCACTCAATCAGAGGCCGTTGGTGGTGTTTCAACGCCTCGGGAGCTCGCCGCGCGGGAGCGAAATGCTGTCCGCCGTGTCCGTCCTGCAGCCAGTCGAACTTTGGGCATGTAGAGCGAGCCAGCTCGAGGCGGCAGCAGCCGTTTAGCAGTGAAGGGGAAGCGGGAACAGCACATGCTCTACCATCTAGTCAGACCTCGGGAGGTACCATGGTGCCAGATTTATGTCGTCGTGTTCATATGTAAAGCTCATAATGCGCGTCGTCGAGGGGTAATGATAGGACCCACATCTGCACTGATGCTCAAATGGCCTGCCAAGCTAAGCTCTTGATGCATGCGCGTTAGCTTCACTGTCCACGTCAAGAAATCTTCCTGGACGCATTGCTCGGAGCCTCAGTGTATCCGACCGCATCTCTACCTGCTTGGTCTCATCTCACAGAAAGACCCGTCACTTCATCACGTCTCAATCTCGAGGCTCCGTTTCCCCTTCACCTCCGCTCCCAGCTTCGACAGCTCTCCCCCTCACTCGCTGGCTTCACCTTCACCAGCCCGCTGACAATCGCTCCTTCCACGTCCGCCGACAGACCTCGCCCTTTCCTCAACCCCAACGCAGCAGCAGCGACCGCCCGACCACACGCAACAAAACCCCAAGTTCATTGACTAATCCACATTGTAAGACAGGAATTATGGCATCTCAAGCCACCCCAAGCCCGGCCGCCCCAAATCTCGACCGGTACCTGGTGATCCACGTGGCCACGACCTGCGACGAGCACGGCGTCTACGTCACGAAGGACTCGGCAGAAGTCATCGAGCTGGGATGGATTCTGCTGGATGCAAAGTCGTGTGAAGAGGTACCGTCACTGCACCACGCACCACCCCACAGTTGCTAACGGCAACAACAGCTGCATAGGGAAAGCGTGCTGGTCAAGCCCGTCAACACCCCGATCACGGCACTCTGCAGTAAGCCCACCACATTGACACAATTTCTGCTTCACGACTGACGCGTCGACTTTTGCAGCTAGCTTGACCACTCTCACCTGGGACCAAGTCCGCAACGCAGGTTCTTTCCGCGACGCGATCGAACGATTCACGGCCTTTGCCCAAGAGCACACCAAGAACCTCGAGTTCGCCTTCGTCACCCTCGATTCGTGGGACCTCAGGGTCCAATTGCCGCGCGAAGCTCGGGACAAGGCCGTTGTCTTACCACCGTATCTTCAACATTCACGCACCTTCGACCTCCGCACAGAGTACCAGCGTTGGCAGGCCCACCACCCGGAGAGTCTGCCGTTCGGTTCCAGTGCTTTGACCAACATCTGCGCGGCATTGGAGGTAGAGCCCGTACAGTCATCCGCTCCCATCAAGCACAACCTGCCTTTTCACCTACAGGCCCTTGCCCCCGCATCGCCCCGCCGGGCTATGGAAGAGGCCGTTACACTTGCCCGCGTTCTACGAGGTCTTATTCGCAAGAGCCAACCGCCTCAGGACCACCCGGACGTTCTCACCAAACCCATGGATGCACGCGCTGACGTCCGCGCCTTCCTCTCGGAGCGCAGCAAAGTCCTCCACATGAGTGGACTGCCACACGATACCACACAGTCTGAGCTCGAGAGCTGGTTTACGCAATTCGGGGGTCGACCCATTGCCTTCTGGACGCTACGTACACCTGACCAGCACAAGCCAACTGGCACTGGCTTCGCCATCTTCTCCTCCCACGAAGAGGTATGTTGAATTTATGCAGTAACACTGTGACATGCTGACAACCCTAGGCCGCTGAGAGCCTGTGTATGAACGGCCGAGCCCTCAACGAGAAGGCCATCGAGGTCTCGCCCTCCTCGGGTCGCGTCCTCGACCGTGCTGCTGAGATCATCACTCCGTTCCCGCCTAGCAAGAACCGCCCTCGTCCCGGTGACTGGAACTGCCCGTCTTGCGGCTTCTCCAACTTCCAGCGCCGCACTGCTTGTTTCCGTTGCTCTTTCCCCGCCATGCAGCAAGGCCCTCCGGCCGGAGATGCCATGGGCTACCCAGGATACGGCGGAGGTTATGGTCACCCTGGCATGATGGGTCCTCCTCAGCACCACATGGGTCACGGCGGTCACGGCCACGGCATGGGTGGCGGCCACATGCGCGGTGGTGCCGGCGCTGTACCTTTCCGCGCTGGTGACTGGAAGTGCGGCGAGAATGGCTGCGGTTACCACAACTTCGCCAAGAACACTGCTTGCCTACGTTGTGGTGCTAGCCGTGCTGGAGCCGCTGTTGTTGCTGATTCCGCGTTCCCCTCTCCCATGGACACCCCCTCTGGCTTCGGCATGGGACCATCAATGGGCGGTACTCCTGGTGCCGGTCCCTATGGCCCCGCAGGTTTCTCTGGTGGCTACCCCCCTCAGCAATACGGAGCGCCTCCTAGCTCCTACGCTCTTCCCACCGGTATAGGTGGTGCTAGCCCCTACCCTCCTATGAACGCTGGCTACATGCCCAATGGAGGTATGCACGCTACGCCGTTCGACAGCCGCGCTGCTGAGGCCGCTTTCTCCTCCGCCGACTCTTACCCCAACCAGGGAGCCCCTAACGGAGGTGACAGTCGCAATGACCCCTTCTCTTTCTTGTCGTCTGGTTTCGGCTCGCTTTCGATGAACGACGATCGTCGCAACGCTTCCAACCCGGCGAACAAGTCGCCGGCGTAAGCCACACGTACATATGGTATCGATCTTCTGGAGTCCAGATCTGCACAGCGATTTGATGTGGGACGGTTTTTTTTCGGATAGGATGGCACGGGCAAGATTGAATTTGAGGGAGTTTGTCGATACTCTGATTAAGATTTCGTGGCATTTGCAGGCTGCCTGGCATGGAAACGGGATTCGGGTGCTTATAGAACTGGATCACATTGGGGGAGTTCGATACCTTTGCGGATTGAGGTGTTCGGGGGTCGACTGTTACACATTTTCAAAAGCTGGATGGCCGGGCAAAAAGCACAAGCACAGGATGGTGGCAACACAAGGCTAGCGGGGAGCGTCTTCGGAGGACTTCTTGATTTACTTGCAGCCTCCTTCTTTTCCTGCATTTCAATGCTCTTTATTGCGTCTGCGTCTTTTCTTTCACCATTCAAATTGTCAGGCACGTAGCCGAACCTTCCTTTTGCGATCATCGCGCATAGCATTGCGGCGGTCTCAGCGTGGCATGGGAGAGTTGCCGCATAGCTCGACAGCTGCTTGTAACTAATATGCCCCTTCATCTTCTGGTCTTTACTTTTCGCTTAGGCGCTCAGCTGCCTGCGCCATACTGAAGGCCAGTCTCAAACACACAGCACTCTAGATAAATTTACTTGCTACACATCAGACACAGTCATGTGCTCCCACGTTCGTCAACTTGCTTTGAATACACTCGCCATTGCTCTCTCCTTATCGAATGCTTCTGTTCTGTGAAACATTCTTCTGTCCTGGCAAATCTCTGGTCCAAAGGACGACGCTGATCAATGGCCGTTTTCCCCTCCAGTATCGCACATCCTAGCTTGAAACAAGACGCTTATGCCAATGCTACAGTGTCAATACGCCGCGAAGTTCTTAGGCGAATGGTGGCTTTCTCTAGCGTGAGCGTTATTTGAGGCGACCAACGCCTGGATAAAGGTAACCCTGTTCGGCCTAGGCGTCAGAGGACGCCGGGATATCGGTTGGCTAAGATCTCAACGGCTCTCGTCTTACTTCTGTCCACATGCAAGAGTCCGAGTAGTAAATGATTCCCATGCTCTCTAGTGCTTCATTACCAATTTCATCGCACTGTTCGGGGGCAGCGCGCTAGCACCCGGCTTCATGGAACGCCCCAACTGGCAGCCACCATGCTGATCAACGCCCCGCAATGCATGTCACCCATAGTGCGCTTAGGGGCATTCCTCGTATTCTTACTCACGTGCGCCATATTGATCCTGCCGCGACTTGCAGCTCATCCAACTTTCGGACAAGTTCCTGGAAACTCGTTCAAGAACATTACGGAGACAAGCTCGAGTTTCAACGCCTCGGTAATCGACTTTTGGCAGGACGTCAGATCAGCTTTGGTAGCGACTGCGCCGCGATGCAAGCCTCTGCGAGTCCAGGACGAGCATATCCAGCATGCAGAACACCACTTCGACCCGCTTAATCCAGGGGCAAAGATACCACAGCAACTTCTAAACTTCACGGACCAAGATGAGACAGCCCTACTTCGAGCACATTACGAGATGCGCAAGTCAGCACTACGTCTGGCGCCCAAGTTGCCCTTCTCGGCTGGAACTACTGGCATCGTGACCACCACCGATTCTGAACAGTTGCCTGTATTCCTGGTCTCGCTGCGTATGCTGCGCAGGACTGGATGTAGTATCCCCATGGAGGTCTTCGTCGACGATTGGACCTTTCAAGACCGAACGGCTTGTGATATCATCCTACCTTCTTTGAACGCACGTTGCATCAGCCTGTCCGAAAGCTACACTCAAAGTCTGAATATAACAAGCCACTACCGCAGCCAGGATAAAACACTGGCTATCATGTTTTCTTCCTTCCAAGATGTCCTATACCTCGACGCTGATGCGTTTCCCGTCTACGACCCAACAGTACTTTTCACTACACCGCCCTACACAACTCATGGCCTCGTGACCTGGCCAAGCTTCTTCGGCATCACAACTTCTCCGCATTACTACCATATCGCTGGATTGCCCGTGGAACCCGTATCGACCCGCTACTCCACCGACTCAAGCCAAATCATGCTGAACAAGAACATGCACCGAGAATCGCTCCTCATGATGGCATACTACAACTACTACGGGCCGGACTACTACTACCCCCTCAGCTCCAGGCACCAAGAAACATTCGCCCAAGCCGCACAAGCCACCGGCCTGCCATGGTATCAAGTCCGCACCGCCCCCAGAGCATTAGGGCGATATTGGAACGGCACGTTTCGCGCCACAGGTCTCGCACAAGCAGACTGCGGCACGGATTTCGAATACGGCGCCCCCTTCCCTTCACACATCCACGAGTCAGCGAAATGGGAGAAAGAAGATCGCGCGCACCCCGATCCCGTGGTGGAGAAGAAACTCAATTACACGAGACATGCACCGCCGTCTCCTAAACCCGTATTCATACATCAGAATATGCTGCAGATGGATCCGGGTAAGCTGCTCCTGGACAAAAACGAAATCACATACGAGGCGCATGACGGGACTATGCATCGCATGTGGGGGTTCAAGGAGGACATGGAGAGGATACTGGGATTTGACGTGGAAAGACGGCTGTGGGATGTTGTGGAGGAAGAGGCGTGTAGGGAGTTGGAGTCTACAGAAAAGTGTAAGAGGGTGAGGGTGTATGTGAGAGAGGTGTTTGGGTGGATGGAGAGTATTGATAGACCTTGGTGACGTAAGTCTGGACAACATAGTCTTGTTTTGACATTAGCGGCGCATTTTGGGAGGCGTATTGGAGTAGTTTTCATTAGGTTGCTACGGCTGTAGACTAAGTATTTGTATCCAAATGTTGTATAGCGAAGGCTCTTGGTGCATTTTGTAGTAAGGTTCTCCAAAGGTCTCGTGCTATCGAGGATTCGACAGTAAGCTGTACATACCATTAAGCTGCTCGCGATTTGGTTTCCCTAGGTAATGATCCTCACTTCCTTGACTGAAATTTCGTTACATCATAGAGGACTACCAAAATTTCATGTAAAATATCATTCAAATGAAGCCATCGACACTGGCCCGTACGGGATATCTCTTGAAGAAAAATGACTTCAACGCCCAAAAAAAAGAACACGCTCAATCCAGTCCACCATTTACATCTCACTCTCACTAGCCAACAAACTCTCAACAATATCGTCTTCCGTAACTGTATGGCGATTCCGTTTTGCCGCCGGGAGTTCCGTGTCATCACTCTCATCGTCATACTCTTCGAGTGGCATGCGCGTGCCTTCGCCTTGCATGCCTGCCAGCATCGTATCTTCGTCATCTTCATCGTCACCAATTTCTGAGCCGTCTACATCTTGCGCCCCAGGCAACTCCGTAGCATCTGCTTGCGATTGCTCTTCAACCTTGGCTTCCGTCTGGTCGGGGGAAGGCGCGACCGATTGGTTGAGCTCTTCTTGATTGGGGACTTGTGTGACATGTTCAACTTCGCCGAGGCGCTTCGTGAGGCTAAGTTCCAATTTCGAGAGGTAGTTGCGTTGAGTTGCATCGATGCCAATTTTGCCTTCTACAGCCTCTGATACGAGGGCGTGAAGAGTGCCCAAACTCTCTTCGCTGGCCGTCTCTTCATGCTTTCTTGTCGATGATGACGGCGCAATGAAAAGCTTGCTCAGTAGAGAAAGTAACGGCTTGCGTTCGTCCCTGCTGCAAGTGCTTGTGAGGGCGCGCTCAAGAACTTCGATTGATAGATGAATGTGTGGCTCCTCTGCTTCCGCGGAAGTGCTCGTCTTTCCGTCGAGACCAAGTTCGGTCGCACCAACGACCTTTCTACCATCTGTCCATTCAGACAGATGAGCCGTGATAACCGGCCAGGATACCATGTCGTCAGCCTCTTCGTCTAAAGTCTCCTCGCGCATAAGAAGGAGCTTTGAAATGACGGGCACGGCGATTTGAGCCATGAGTTGTGCATTTTTGAGCTTCGAGTGGCAGAATACAGGGAGGAAGTAGCTCAGAGCCTGCCTCAGCGCTGGATTTGCTGCCGTCTCAGGGTCGAAGTATGTTAGCGTAAAGGCTTTGAGTATCTCCGCTGTTGGTGCTGGTGGTAGGATACCCAGCAAAAGTAGCTTAGAAGCAGCTGTGCAGGCGATTAGATTCAACCGCTTGTTGTCTGAGCTATTGAAAGCCTTCAATAAGACTTTGGTGATTGGCCTGATGAGAGGGTTTGGCTTTGGCTCAGACTCAGCGTCTTCTACGGTGGCATCCGGGTCCGCTGCTGGAGGAGCAAGAAGCTGGGGATGCGTGATGATGGTGTCTGTCAGGATCTGGATAACAATCTCCTTGAGGGCATCGTGACCTTTGGTAAAGCAGTGGAAGAAGAGGTCTAAGTTGCTTGTAGCGAGATCCTGCGCATGGTTAGTTTGCGAGTCAACTAAAAATTTACTAATGACATACCTTGCTGAGCAGCGTCGCCAGTCCGAGACATATTACACCGCGCTCGCGAATCATGGCCTCGCGTGCTTGAACAGCTGGGATGATAAGCGTGTTCAGTATGTTCGTCAATGAGTTGTCCGACTCTAAGTCACAATGCACGTTCTGTAGTGTACACTGGGCGATGTGCAGGCACTTTGAGTACACCATGACCTCACGAACTCGCTGTGCTTCCTCCTCCTCCGGACTCAGCTCCTCTGTGCTCTTCTTCGACCCAATGAGCATTGGAGCATCGACGTCAGATCGTGCCGAATGGAAGCTCTCTTCGTCATTCTCACCTTTCTCGGTGGCATCATCGTCCGCATCTAGAAGACTGTCTCGGACCTCAGCAATGGCCTCCAAGATCAGCGCGCAAAAGTCAGACTCGCCACGGCTTCCGCAGACGGTCCTCAAGACTTCAATGGAAAGTTTCGTGCACTCTTCTGGCAGATGAGCCTTGGCGATAGACTCCCTCATGATGTTATACATCTGCCTTCGGCCCATTTCGTCCGTGTAGTCGAGCGTCATGGCAATGTGTAGCAATTGCTGGACGATAAAGTCTTGTTCTTCAGCATCCTCTTGCACCTCTTCCGCTTCTGGGTCATCCTCGTCCATGACAGCACCCTTTTGCACAAGCTCCATGAGAGAATTCAGCTCTTTTTGCAGGACGAATGCGAACATGGTAACTTCAGGCATCTTGTCCTCGATCATGTCTTGAGCTCTGGCGTCATCGGTGCTGTGACAGTAGTCGTTGAAGGTGCGAGCAATGAAGGCAGTCTGAGCATCTAGGTTCTTCCAAAAGTCATGGTCAAATGTAGTCGCTTCGCGATAGTCCGGACGCCCTGCCCAAAACTCACGCATGGCTTCGTGGGCCATGCCGTCTTCTTCGCCAGATCGAGTAACGTCAATACGTTCTAGTAATTCGCACAAGGCTTCCATGTTTGGTGGGGCAGCATCGCCTGCCTTCTTCGCCTCTTCAGGGCGATCATCGCGCGACGATGCGCAGTGCTCAAGCCACTGTTCTCGGAAGAGACGTGCAGCAGCTTTGCGAACGGAGTCATCTCGGTCTCGTAGGCCCCATCTGATCATCTTCTCGCGCTGAACGAGGGACATGTGTCTAAAGTCACCGAGGGCAGGCAGAATCTTGCCATAGACTAGTCGTCTAGTCGTTGCATCCATGTCTCGGGCGCGCTCGAGGATATAACTGAGGGTTGTCGGCCACATGGGCAAGTTGAGCAGTACAGCACGTCGCACTTCAGCGCTCGGGTCGTTGATCATAATGTCCAGTAGCTTCTCCATGATGCCACCAGCCACGTCGTCGTCGCTGTCCTCACCATCTTCCTCCTCGTCTTCTCCCACAAATCGACCGAGACATAGGACTGCCTGTACGCGCACTGAGGGCTCCTTGTCCCGCAGGCGCTTCAGTACGCCTAACCGGATGAGGTTGAAGGTGTCGTCGTCGATGGCTGTAAGGTTGTTGACAACGTGTGCAACCAGCTGTGTGGCCCGGAAGCGGACCGTCTTGTCTTTGGAGTTGAGGAAGCCGAGGATGGAAAGGAGTAGCTTGGATGTCAGACGGCTGCTGGGCGTCTCGTGGAGAACGCCCTCTTCTTCTTCGGCCTCGGTCGATGCGAAGATGGCGTGGTCTTTCTCGGCAGCAAACTTCAGGAACAGGCCGAGAAACCGAATCAGCCTGTCTCCCACAGGCTCGCTCTTCTTGATGCTGAGTATTCTGGTGACGCACCGGCCGACTTCGTTATTGAAGTCCTCCTCGTCAAAGTCCTCGTCGACTTCGCCCTGGGCCTTCTTGCCGCCTTTGCCTGTGGTTGGCGGCTCATAGCAGCAGGCTTCCTGGATCTTTCGTAAATTGACTACCAGCTTTCGCTGTGTGGCCGTTGTCTTCTGTGCGTCTCCAAAGACTTGGGCGATCTGCGTGCGCAGCGACGTGATGGGGCCTTCATCTGGGATTTCGACGGCATTTGCGGACTGGCGGGCGGAGGAGGCTCGTTTGGTGGTGGAGGCGGTCGACGTGCGCGTCGAGCGCGTCGATGTTCGCCCGGGCATGCTTGCTATGTGTCCAGAGTGTCGAGTGTCGGCGTCGTCTAATGTGGCAATTGGTGTCGGTCGCGCCTGCCCCTCGCTGTTTACACCACACACATGCTTCCGCATCCGGTAACGCCCGCGGAGTCAGCACGTGAAGCAGGGGTCCCCCGCGCCTATGGCGACATCCGGGCCCGAGCGCCATTTCGTGTAGCATCATCAGTTTTGTCTATTTGTCGCCTCTGTTGCCGCCAATCTCGAATTGTCTTTGCTGCGCGATATGTTCAGGACAGCGGCGCGTGGCTTTGCAGCTTCAGCATGGCGGAGCGCTCAAAGCATTGGCCAGATACAGTCTGATGCTGTGCACCAAACCGCTGTGAACATCTCCAAAGCCCAAGGCATTGGACAGCGGGGCTTCATTGACGGTAAGCCACGATGCCTATTACCACCGGCGAGCCATGTGCTGACTCGACACAGCCATCGGCAAGACTCCGCTCATCCGCCTCAAGAAGCTCTCCGAAGAAACGGGCTGTAATGTCCTCGGCAAAGCTGAATTTCAGAACCCCGGCGGCTCCGTCAAGGATCGCGCCGCCCTCTTCGTCGTCGAGAATGCCGAACGGCTGGGCCTCATCAAGCCCGGCGGCACGGTTATCGAAGGTACAGCGGGGAATACTGGCATTGGTCTGGCTCATGTCTGCCGGTCAAAGGGCTACAAATTGGTCATCTACATGCCAAATACACAGTCGCAGGGCAAAATCGACTTGCTGCGCCTCTTGGGTGCTGAGGTGTACCCAGTGCCCGCCGTGGCATTCGACAATCCAGAAAATTACAATCACCAGGCTAAACGACACGCGGACCGGTTAGACAACGCGGTATGGACGAACCAGTTTGACAACGTGGCGAATCGACAGGCGCATATCGAGACTACTGGACCCGAGATCTGGTACCAAACCGGCGGCAAGATTGACGCCTTCACCTGCGCCACAGGCACCGGTGGGTCGTTAGCAGGTGTCACACGATATCTCAAGGAGAAGAGTGACGGAAGAGTGAAGAGCTTCTTGGCAGACCCTCCGGGCTCAGTGCTGCATTCATACATACAGAGCGGCGGCAAGCTCGCGGAGAGGCAAGGAGGCTCCATAACAGAAGGAATCGGTCAGGGCCGAGTGACAGACAATCTGAAGCCCGACATCGACCTGTTGGATGGCTCAGTCCACATTAGCGACGAGAAGACCATTGAGATGGTTTACAGATGCTTAGACGAGGAGGGTCTGTACCTTGGTGCTAGCTCATGCCTCAACGTGGTTGCGGCAAAGGAGGTGGCGGAGAAAATGGGGAAGGGCAGCACAGTCGTCACGCTCCTTTGCGATGGCGCATACCGCTACGCTGACCGCCTATTCTCCAAGAAGTGGTTGGAGTCGAAGAAGCTGTATGGCGCGATACCCGAACATTTGCGAAAGTACATAGTCCTCGAGTAGACCCAAAATCTGGTTTGTAGTCAACCAACATACCTCTACACTATCTGCATCCATCTATTTCTACAACTTGCTGAAGTTACATAACAGCATCTAAATCATCGGCGTCCCAGACGCAAATCCGTTAACGACAGCCGTCATCAGCTGGTTTGCAATCGCTGTCTTGGGTGGCAATCTCAATCCGCCCTCCTTATACCCCTCCGGCGCGTCCTCTCCCAATCCACTCGTTCCAACCTTAAGTGCCTCTCTGACCTCTTCCGCGGTGAACCATTTCGCATCCTCCAACTCGGCATCGTGTCCGAGGTTAATCTCCTCACCCTCTGGTATTGCTTGTCCAATCGCTCCAATCATAAGATTCGCAGGGTATGGCCATGGCTGCGTCGAATGGATGACTACTCGGCCGAGATGAATCCCAGACTCTTCCCACACTTCGCGCCTCACAGCCTCCTCCACGCTCTCGGCAGGTTCGAGGAAGCCGGCAAGGGTGCTGTACCAGTATGGAGGCCAGCGCTTTTGGCGCCCAAGGAGGATCTTCTTGCCATCGGCGGAGACTACGGCCATGATGACTGTCGGGTCGGTGCGTGGGAAGCATAGGTTGGATATGCCTGTGCGAGTTGCACATGGCGGCCGCTCACCAGCGCTCGTGACTTCAGGGGCGATATCCTTGGGTGGACAGGTGCGTTTGAAACCGGCATTGATGGAGAGGGTCTTGTAGCCGCAAGAGGCGCAAAACGGGTTACGGGAGTTCCAGTCGAGGAGGTGGCGAGCCTCAGCATATATGGCAGCTAGAAGAGATCAGCATCCACTCATTACCAGTTGTTGTGGTGTAGTATTAACGTACCTTGCTCGGCAGGTAGACTCATATTCATCCTACCAGCATTAAAAGTCAAGCCTTCTCCCTTCAGATTCTCAACTAGTTTCTCTGCTACCTCTTTGACACTTTCCTTTGGCGTAATGTCGACTGCGAACCATGGCTGGCCTTTGTATCTTCCCTTGTACTCAAACCCTGCTACTCTCTCGTCAAGCCCGAGGAATATTATTTGCGGCAGGTACAGCGACGAATTGTATTGGGCAATCGTGTCCTCTTCACTTCGATGGAACGGGTCATCTCCAATAATGTCCTTGACGTCGGCATACTTGCGATGGGCTAGCTTGTCCTTTGCGTGAACGAGGGGGTCAAGGTTGTTGAAGAGCAGGAAGGTTGTAGACGGGTGCTTGAGCGCTTGCGATAGAAAGGTGTGGTCGGGGCGCAGAAAAGATACGCGGTTGAGGGGAGAGCCTTTGCGGTGTTAATCTGGTAATAAGCTCATAGGTGTGTGAAGGATACCAGAAAAGTAATTGGCAACCTCCTTCCCAAACTTGCGGCTTAGCATCGAATCGATTGTAGGATGCGCTGGCTCAGGAAGCTCGGGCTGTGGCAGTGACATTGTCTTTCGAATCAAATTCACGATTCACAGGTACAGCGGAAATGAAGATGTTCGGAATTAAGAATAATTCGAAGCAATAAGCATCACAGAAGCCCCGCCGAGGGGTTCAGTGCACTAAGAGGGCACGCGATTATTAACCATGGCGACTTGCCAGCGTCATTCCGAAAGACCCTCGGTTCCTTTTCCGGGTCCCACGTCAAGCGCATGCAACCTTATCGATACCGGTAGAGGTTATTTGGACTTCGGCGAACACCTGGCGCGTCGACATTCGCCATTGGCAGGCAGCTCACCGCCATGAGTAGATTTCAAGTACGTGCATAGTCTCTGCCTGCACATTTATGCTGTGCCCAAGAGTGTTGGCAGTTTGCAAGACGTCAGCTAACGGCGCAGTTTGGAGACTCGCGCTCTAATTCCGACGACGACGATGAGGACCTCGACACTCTGCCCTACCCTGCGCCCCTCCGGCGCAATGACTTCCTTGCGCCAGATTTCTTGCCATCGGCCTATCTCTCCACACTGTCGAATCGGCACCAGACACTTGAAGACTTGCGCTCGGAGCTAAGGTCGCGCTCACAGCTACTAAGCAAAGAGCTGCTGGACCTCGTCAACTCCAACTACCAAGACTTTTTGAACCTGGGAAACAGCTTGCACGGTGGCGAAGAGAAAGTCGAGGAAGTAACGGTGGGACTACTGGGTTTCAGAAAAGAAGTTGATGGACTGAAGCGGGTTGTTGACGAGAGGGAACAAGAGGCGGGAACCCTGCTAGGGGAAAGAAGAGACGTGAGAGTCAAAATTGAACTGGGACGGCGGCTCATTGATTATGATGCGAGACTGCGGGAGCTCGAGCAAGATCTGGACATCAACAGTGGGGCAAATCACGTCAACAACGGAGAAGACAATGTCTCAGACAGCGAGGATGATGAGGATGAAGACGACGAGGACAATACAAGCTACGGCGTGTCCATCACGAAGCTGCGGAGGAACGCCATGCAGTACAGACTAATCCAAGAGCTGGAGAAGAGCCTAAACAACCATCCTTTTGTTGCAGCACAGACGACGCGGGTGGCGAAAGTGCGCAGCACACTGTTACTTGATCTGAGCACTGCAACGCAGCAAGCGAGGAATGCAGGAAAGGCTGGGCCTGGTAGGGTGATGAGCATCATGAAGATCTATGCAGACATAGAACAGGCTGCAGAAGCGGTAAAAGTCCTCAAATCACTGAAAGCGACATGACACGGACATGACATCAGCATAGCGAAGGCGTTTGATATAGTACATTTATTGTACAGCCATGTGCAGGCGATTTCATAACGGGCCAGAGAGCTCCTTTGTCGCTATTGAGTTTGCGCCTCTAAAGTCGCCATTGAGCGTAAAGCCCGGAGCATTCGTCGAGCTCAGCACCTATTGCATCGTTAGCTATATGGCCGAACGTATCGGGTGTCTTTGGCTTACCACTTCGTGAATCTCCTTTGTTATCTTGAGGCTTAGCTGTGCAATGTCCTTCTTGACCGCATCCATAAACGCCTTGACATTCCTTTGCATCTCCTCGGGCGTGAATCCCAGTTGTCCCACGGCCATCCGGACCACACCCATTCTTTCTCTGTACTCGCTTGCACCCACCATGTTCCTCACACTAGCGCCCACATTGGTGACGACAGTGCCCGTCTTTGCGCTCGGCATCAGGCCCTTGGGACCCAGTTGCCGGCCCAATGCAGCTTTGTTGAGCTTCTGCAGGCTATCGATATGGCACAAGCATCGGTCGAACTCGATTATGCCCTCCTTGATCTGCGCGAAAACGTCGTCCTCGCCAACAAGCACCGCGCCTTCGGCTCGTGCCTCGGCCGCGGCTTTGGAGTCTGGGGCCGCGATGACGCAGATGCGTATGTCCGTCTTGACAGGATGCGGCAGCCGCAGGCGGTTTCGAACAGTGGGGCCGTTTTTGAGAGAGCGTAGACGCACGTGGAGCTCGTACTTGGAGGAAGACGGGTTGCGGCCTACTTCGAAGGCGCGGATGTATCTGCTCAGCGTCAGTCGCTCAGCCTTTGAGAAACAGCCACGTGTGACGCACTGCATCGCATCTACCAGCGGGAATTGCTCCGTTTTCTTGAGGTCATATTGTATGAAGGTATTCCGGCCTTTCTTGTTCTTCTTTTTGGGCGCTTTCGTTGTTGCGCATCGTATCGATTGGCATGGTAGAGAAGAGACACGGGCAGCGACCGGTCTTGATGCGCCGACCGAGAACGTTACCAATCTGCTCAGAGGAGCAATTAAGGAACGCGGGGCTGCCATCATGTTTCTATGGCACCATGGCGTGGCCGCGCCGACATCAATTGGAAAGTTCGTCGGCGCTCGGAGGAGCCAAGATTTGCTAGCCACTCACGTGCCACTTTGGGGCTGCACCTACAACATTTATAGGTACAAATCCTTTGCTCATGAAAAGTCACTCGCCGCCTTTTCGTTACCAGCTTTCAACAAACCCCATAATTTTTCTTTCCGGTAGGCGGTAGGCGTGCACAACGTCGCGTCGAGGAAACCAAGACTACATAGACCAGCAGTGTCCACCAAAACACGGCGCAGACAATCATTGCAAATGCTGTGGGAGCCATGGCAACACAAATGGCAATGTCTCGTGGAGCTTTCGTTTGCCCAAAGGCTGTCAGAAGCGGAATCACACTCTCTTGCTCATCTCGACAAATGAGCAGCGCCAGCCCCATATCTGCCCCACGCAATATCCAAGCCATCAACTGGGACAATTTCGACCGCGGTGCCTGGCCAGACGATACCGGAGACATGCCTACCTACGAGGCTCTAATGCCAGCAAAGAGGCGGAAAGAGGCCCTATTGCACAAAGCGCAACAGGAGAACCCAGGTCATAGACTTGGCACTTTTTGGGTGACCTATCATCGTGTCAGACTCGATGCGCATCGCGACGATGAGAAGCTACATACAATCGCAGCAGAAGCTGACGCGCTAGCCTGTGTTCTGAGTACCGCCCCATTAGCCATTCGCCAAAGATTTTCGAAATACATATCCACGTCCAAAGACTTCCACGGTGTTATCCTGGCCAGATCGAAAAGATTGCGCGTATGCCGTACGTCGCTGGGACTATTCGAACGTTTGCCTCTTTACGCCGAATCTTATGCCAGAGCTCAGCGTGACTCAAGCCACGTCAGGAATTCCGCGAAGGGAATTGCACAAGAAGCTGAACCTTCTTTCAAATATTCTGATCATCATGACGCGCACCCCGAGCTATGGGCTATCGAGCCCTTATCGTCTTCCATTAAACTCGTCATTACTGACATTAAAAGACAACTCCCTTGGCGTAGCTGGTTGAAGAAACACATTGGACACATGACCTCAGAAAAGAAGTTGGACGAGTTGAACAGCCACGCAAGATCTGTTATGCAAGTCTTCGGGGATCTCTTGGAATTACAACGCGAGCTCAAGATCCTGCAATATTACAGCATGCAGCAATGCCCTGGACGCATGCTGGGTCGACGGGTCGATATGGGGAAGAACCTGTGGAATGATTTGATAGCCGAAATTAAACGAAGACAATCTTCAAGGCCTGATCCCAACTAAGTCTGCAGCATTTTGGGCACTCGGCCTCAAAGCACCGTGTGCAAGAGCCATAGAACTGAATCGAACCTTTCAAAGACATGCGAACAAGACACCTTCAAGACACTGCTCCTATTTATAAACGGTCAGACAGATGGAACACCATCGAATACATACCCAGGAAGTTTTTGATAGCATTGAGTTGGCCAATACGTAGAAGTGGTTGCTTCGCTAGAGTCATAATCCTCAGCTTGTAGTGAACAACGAAACCCAATTTAACAAATCTTCTTCAACCGCAGTAGCCGTCAACAGAAATCTTCTATATGACCCTACTATGCCCATACGTTTGGCGATTTAAACGTCGCCTCGCGCGAGGCGTGCTGTCACTGCCCAGGTGTCCGTGCACAACTAGTCCTGAATCGAGGTTCGGTCTGATCTTCCAGAGGCGTGATTTTTGTATCGGTCACTTTCATCAACACTAGGTATCGAGAACGACAAAATCATTCCAGCTCGACGCCATATCGTACTGCTACGATGCGTGCCACGAAATTGTCACGCGGCAAACGTTTTAAGAAATTACTATCACGAGTACCCAGCAAACAACAAACACACTCCGATGGCTCGCGCATCGCCGTGCGTCCACCATTGCCATACTTCACAAATCGTCACGGCTTGTTCACGTGGTCGCATTGGGACGGAAAACTGTGGAAAAACGCTGAGCTCTTGTACTACCACAGATCCCAACTTGTCTTTAAGGCCAAGCGCACGGAAACATCATTGCGTCTCACCCAAATTGAGTCGAGGAGCCAGCCTGCAGTGGTGAACCGGTTTTGGATTGAACACTATCGCGCGGCTCATGCCGCGAATCTGAGTATCAACCCTTTCAATCTGCTTCACGTGGGGTCGCAGGCCGCAGAATACTTATTGCGTACCTCCCCACCAAACATCTATAAGCGCTTTTCTAAATCATTACACGCGCTCAATCTAAACAGCTTTGAGCTCTTTGCACTCATCAGAGACCTGGATAGGATACGAAGTGTTGCGGTGCTCCGAAGACAAAACCCTATCTACTTCAAGGCAGCCGTGGAAAGATATCAACGCATTGCAACTGGACACAAGGTTGCAACTGAAGACCGATTTCATGACAAGAGTGCCCGAGCGCTTCACAAACTCGCCTTTGGGCAAGGCTGGAAATCCTCATGGCCTAGTGTTCGAAAAGTACATCAGGGTCAGAAATCAAGCGATTGGCACAAGCAGCTCGTGTCTGTTTGTAATGCCTGCCCGCCACGTTGGACGATAGAGCCCATGCAAATCGTAATGACTTTAACACTGCGTCAGCTGAGCGAGTCATATCGCGACGTATACAATATCTTAAACGTCGGCCGTCCTCGAAAGTTGCCTATTTCAGCATTCCACAAGCTGCAGATGTTGATCGATAACATTCGATATTGCTCCATGGAACTGTATGAGCTTCTGGATGAGATGGCAGCCCTACGCTATCACCGATTGGGATTGTTCTCAGATAGTTTTTCGTTGGCCGAAGTGCAGCTTGGAGAGCAGCTCTGGCGGCGCTCAGGCATATAAGTCGCAGATGAAGCCAATGGAGACCAGAGAGAGGATATCAATACACTCGAGCCAAAGTCGTGACTAGGCCTTCGGATAGCCAATTTCTGGACATATCAGAAGGAGAGCCGCGACTGAGTTATGTACGTGGAGTCGATGACATGGATATGCATTGTTATGACTTGATAGAAGAAGCTCCGCAATAATATAATACAATAATTGGTTATGACAAAGCCTCTTCGCCTTAACACCCAAATTGCCCCTTCCCATCATGAATCTGTTTGTTGGGTCATTGCAGAGCAACTAAATCATCACGATAAAGCCCTCTCATTTCATGTTCGCGGGACCACTGATTGGTAAAGCACATACAATGAATTTTCAGTCTATTTTACATTGAATGATATGAAAAGGGGTTTCGATCTTGCAGGAAGCAAGTGTATGAGCAGGATTCCCTCTAATCTCAGGGTCAACATCGACTATCACGACTGACACTGACTTTCTATCGTCAACCTTTTCGGATTTACACACCACCACCCCAGCGAGGAGCGTTAAGAACAATACCCATCAAGCATCCAGAAATAATACCGGCGGAAGGTAAGGTGATGAACCAGCCAAAGTAGATCCAAGCAACCATGCGCCAGTTAATCGTCCTCCAGGTGCCGTTGCAGAGACCTACACCAACTGTAGCTCCGGTAATGCATTGCGTAGTCGAGACGGGTAGTGCGAGTTTGGTGGCCATGATGATTGTAATCGCAGCACCGAGCTCCATGGAGAAACCACGCGCGGGCGAGTGCAAAGTGATCTTGTTGCCAAGCGCGCGCATAATGTTGTATCCATATGTCCAGAGACCGACAACAATACCAGCACCACCAAAAGCGAGGATCCACAGAGGAACAGGTACCTTCGTACTGATCTTCGCTGTGGACCAGATGAAGTAAATGGTAGTGTAGGGGCCAATAGCGTTTGACACATCGTTAGCACCGTGGGCAAACGAAGTTGTCGAGGCAGTGAGGACCTGGAGGAAAGAGTAGGTGTATTCGGCACGGTTGTCGTAATGCTCGCCAGTGGCGTGAACCTTTTCAATGTCACCTGAGAGAAAGTCGCGGTGCTTTTGCTGGTCGACGACATCCTGCTCAACACCATGGAGAGCGGCGTACTTGGCCCAGTACCAGGCGACAGCTGGGGTGTACCAAGGGCCTGGGGGAGGGCACTTCTTGGGCTTGGAGAGCTGACGATCGGTTTTGGCAACGTGTGCTGGGGAGACTGATGGAAGCGGAGTGATGTCGGAGTCGCTGCCGTCACCCTTGACATTGACGGAACTACTGGCAGCGCCTTTCTCGACGTCGTCGGGAACGGCGCGTGCTTCAGCGGCGCGTTTAGCCTCAAGCTCTTCAGCGGTCAAGTGGCCCGCGTAGAAATCGCGAATACCGGGAACACCCTCGGGCCTGGGAGTTGGCTGTGGGCGACGTAGCAGAAGAGGACCCTTGATAACTTCCCAGCTCTTAAGTTCCCAGTCTTCCACGATGATTTTGCGGTGGAGAAATGGAATGAAGAATGTAGCAACAATGATGGCGACACCAGCTCCGACACCGAAGGCGACACCGACAGACTGCTCGTCGGTGAGCTTGATTTTGGCCGAGCCACCTTTCCAGACAATAAGGAGGGCCAGCAAGAATGAAGTGAGGAAGACTGTTGTCATTTGTCAGCATAAGTGTAAGGTTCGAAGGCCAGAGGAGAACGGACAGTACAGCGGAACCATGATAAAGGCCTTCTTCACTGGGTTGTTGCGACGCATAACACCATGCTTGGTGATCAAGAAAATGATGGCACCGAAACCAGCCGAAATACCAGGAGCAATACCCCAGGCAGCAAAGACCTGAGAAACACCCTTGAAGGACCAGTTGACGCCCTCTGTACCGGCCGAAGCAATACCAACACCGATCACGCCACCCATGATGGAGTGCGTGGTCGATACAGGCATAGTGAAGCGAGTGGCGATTGTGAGGTAGGTAGCGGAACCGACGATGGCACAGGTCATGGCGAGCATGAGCACCGAGGGATCAGACTCGTAGAGCGAAGTTGAGATAACCTTGGTTCGGATGGTGTCTGTAACGCGAGACCCGACAAGCATGGCACCCGCGAATTCCATTACAGAGGCGATGCACATGGCTTGCTTGAGGGTGAGTGAGCGGGAAGCGACCGAGGTCGCGAAGGAGTTGGCAACATCGTTGGCACCTGAATAGAGTCAGAGAATGTTGGACATACAGACCACAGTAAGCTGGGTAGAAGCGTGATTGTAAAGTCACGAGCAGCCGACTATGATGAAGTGATGGAGAGGGACAGCAGCTTACCGATGTTCCAGGCGTCAAGGAAAGCAAAGAGCGTGGCTATAGCAAAGATGTAATCGAACTGCGGGAGTGCTGCCATCTTGATGGATCGTGTCTTGACAACGCCCCGATAGACTTTCTACGTTGCCCGAGTGCTGGTTGACCTCTATCTGACGAGAGCTGATCGGACGCACCCTATATACCAAATACTTTTGCTACACACCATCTTCCCGTCTTGGGAGATAATACCTCTCGACCGCCACGTTATGTCCTGGACATCCAATCACCAGTCCTGCTGCTCTCATGTGTGCTCTGATGCTCCTAACCAGGCCTACGGAAAGCCCGAGCAAATGTACATGCTCCACCTGAGAAACGACTCGTCCCCTTGGCCGCTTGGAAGTAGTGGCAAACACCAGATCCAAACAGTCGTTGGTGTGGTAGAAATCGGTGGTGACTCGAGTGGGTTCCTCCGCCGCGTCTGACGGAGGATTTGCTTGGCGATTCCGCCCTAGGCGTGCTCGGCAGAGCTTCCTTGCAACTTATGATAGTGGCTTTCGGGAACCAATGACAATTGCGCATCTGAACACGCAGCGTTCGTGATGGTCCTGAGTGGTGTCGCATTTCCTCAATTCCAGAGCGGGAAGTCCAACTCCAAGGACGACAAGAAGCTGCGCCAGACATCACAGTGCCGTGTTCCGGCTTTGCTCTTCCATTCAATAATCTCTGTATCGAAGCTGCGCCACAGTGTTTGCCCTCTATGGTGATGTTCTGCTTACAGTTTTGCAGGATTTTTGTGTAAGCAATACCTGCTAAAATTGATAGGCTGGCTCATGTCGACACCCACCTGCTTGGACGGGGATCTAATTGTCTCAACATCCAGAGAGGGAAGATTGAACACCGTCTCTCGCATGCACCGGCTTTTTATTGACATCGTGTTTCGAGACCACAGATATCAGCAATCAGAGCCAGGAGTCGGGGAGCGATATGTCACATGGAATGTTATCTACGCAATCATTGCTGATGACTTCTAATGGTCCGCGGCTGCTCTGACTGTTGCCGGTGGGGTTAGCAGTGTGCATAGCACGATGACTTGCGCTTCCACGACCTCTCGGGTGCTTGGCCAGCGCCTGTGTGCCTGTAAATGCCTAAGACACTGAATGCCCAAGAACTACCAGATGTGTGCACTTAGTGTCCCAGAATAGTCCTGATTCGAGTCGACAACGGAGATGATGCGACCGGAGTGCGCGAACACGACGTCCAACAAAGCGAAGCTAAAGCAGGAACAGTCAGTGAGGATCAAAAGAGATCCCACGTGTTGGTCGAGAAGATCCACATGGTCAAGAATGAGTCGTTTTCGCATCCGCCAATTTCCAAGCAGACCTGTCCTTTCAGGCGTTCTTGGTAGATACATTATGCTGCCAAGCTACGAGACTGTGCAGGAGAAGGAGTTAGCTCCCGATCGCATACTGGAATGAATGGGTTCTTTAGTGTGCCTTGGACCACTCCGTCCATGGGTATGGGTCGGTATCTGGGGTTCAGCGCGTGTGTCGTTGGTCGTGGCATGTATTCAGCCAGAATGACGAGATGATCCATGAGGTGCTTTATTTGCCAGGCCTGCCAGGATACAGACAGTCCGTGATGATTCACGTCAAGACTACACCTTCTCGACTCTGATGAATTTGGAGGCTGAGCGTAGCAAACAAGCCATTGCCATTTCCAGGTGCCGGATCTCGGCTACGAGGTTTCGAGAACACTGCATGATACATGATAGCGCGTAAATTGGAGACGAGTGGATTTGAGGTCGGGTGGAATGAATGGGTGCTGATGATAAAGATGAGTGCGATCGGATGACAGACCAGGCCCAATCGTGCCATAGAAGCACACGCGTGAGCGCTCGCATGGGTTCTGCCGTTTTCGACTGCGAATCTTGGAAGCCTGTCTGGTGTCGAAGATGCCTGCATATCGATGCTGGAGGCACAGACAGTGAAGAACGCGGGGCTGGGCTAAACCCAACTTGGATTTAATGATGGCACGGGCCATGTCGCGGTCGGTCGCGACTTCTGATTCTACGCGTCGCTGCTCCCCTAATTGTCCGCAGCCCACTTCGCAGATCGACCCCTCACAAACAAACACAACATCACGATCCACGATGGCCGACAGACAATCAGCATACTCTGTCAGTCTCTTCGGCAGCCAGGCAGCTGATGGAGTGCAGGATGCGACGGCCCCTTCGCGCATCCAGCAAGCGCTAGTTGACTTCATCATGGAGTTCACTCTCGATAATGTCTTCGTTTACCGGTATGCGCATTCACCACCCACTAGGCGCTGTGCATGGCCTGATGATATAACAGAGATCAAATCCGAGAAAATGTGCTTGTCAAGCAGTACTATTGCGATATTGACATAGCCCACCTCATTGTTTACAACGACGAACTTGCGCAGAACCTCACATCCAATCCAGCCGAAGTGATACCGCTCGTGAGTCGTTGACAAGAGCATGATGGTCAAGTGCGTTGACTGACGTGAATAGTTCGAAGCGGCGCTCAAAAGCTGCACGCAGCGCATTGTTTACCCTTCGCAAAAGAATATCAAACTGCCTGAGCATCAGCTACTCCTTCACTCGACCGCATCCGAGCTCTCGATCCGTGACCTCACAGCCAACCAAGTCTCGCATCTCGTCCGAATACCTGGCATCATCATTGGCGCCTCAACACTATCTTCCAAGTCCACTGCTCTTGCTATACGGTGCCGCAGTTGCCAGCATGAGGAGATGTTGCCCGTTTCGGGCGGCTTCTCGGGCATCTCTCTTCCGCGTACGTGTAGTCGGAAAAGAGGCGAAGGGGAGGGTGGAGACAAATGTCCCCTCGATCCGTACTATGTCATGCACGAACGTTGTCAATTCATCGACCAACAAGTCCTAAAGCTGCAGGAGGCACCAGACCAGGTTCCTGTTGGTGAACTTCCCCGACATATCATGATCTCAGCAGATCGCTATCTGGCCAACCGAGTGGTGCCTGGCACAAGGTGCACCATCACTGGTGTGTACTCCATCTACCAGCAAAAGGGCTCGAGGCGGCAAGGAAACGCCGCAGTGGCCATCCGTAACCCGTACATACGCGCAGTCGGTATCCACACTGCTGTCGACCATACCACCAAGGGCAATGCGGTCTTCACTGCGGAAGAAGAACAGGAGTTCCTGGAAATGAGTCGAAGACCAGATATTTACGATGTCTTTGCTAGTTGCATCGCGCCCTCCATCTATGGGAATCAAGATATCAAGAAGGCCATTGCATGCTTACTAATGGGCGGATCCAAGAAGATTCTTCCTGACGGGATGAAATTGCGTGGAGATATCAATGTTCTGCTTCTTGGTGATCCTGGTACCGCAAAATCTCAATTGCTCAAGTTCGTCGAAAAGGTGTCCCCAATCGCCATCTACACCTCAGGAAAAGGTTCCTCCGCGGCTGGTCTAACAGCCTCTGTGCAGCGTGATGCCCAATCGCGAGAATTTTACCTCGAAGGCGGTGCCATGGTTCTGGCTGACGGTGGCGTTGTCTGTATCGACGAGTTTGACAAGATGAGAGACGAGGACCGTGTCGCTATCCACGAAGCCATGGAACAACAAACCATTTCTATTGCCAAGGCTGGAATCACCACTATTCTGAACTCGCGAACCTCAGTCCTGGCAGCTGCCAATCCAATCTTTGGTCGATACGATGATATGAAAACACCTGGCGAGAACATCGACTTTCAGACTACCATTCTGTCACGTTTCGACATGATCTTCATTGTGCGAGACGATCACAACCGCGATCGAGACGAGTCAATAGCCAAACACGTCATGGGTATTGCCATGGGCGGACATGGTATCCAGCAAGAAGTGGAAGCCGAGATCTCCATTGAAAAGATGAAGCGGTACATCACCTATTGTCGAACACGATGCGCGCCTCGGCTTGCGCCAGAAGCTGCTGAGAAACTATCCTCGCACTTTGTCAGCATCCGGCGGCAGGTACATGCTTCGGAGATGAATGCCAACCAAAGGTCCAGTATTCCTATTACCGTTCGTCAACTAGAAGCCATCATTCGTATCACAGAATCACTTGCGAAGCTATCGTTGTCACCTATTGCTGAGGAGCGACACGTAGATGAGGCCATTCGTCTTTTCCTTGCTTCGACCATGGACGCGGTCAATCAAGGCGGTGCTCAAGGCTCTAAGGATTTGATGGAAGAAGTTAACAAGTTGGAAGAAGAGCTGAGGCGCCGCATGGCTGTCGGATGGCAGGTCGCTCTATCCACATTGAAGCGTGAGATGGTTGATGGAAAGGGATACTCGGAACAAGCTCTCAACCGAGCACTGCATGTCATGGCAGCGCGCGACACTATTAAGATGCGCCACGGTGGTTCTGTCGTATTCAGACAGAATGCTTGATGGATGTATATGACATTGCAGACTTGGCGTTTCAGGGCTGTGCATGGTTGCGAGCATTGGACTTTGATGATGATGATGATGATGACGATGACGTGTGGCATGTACATGAAGATATGACGAGCTACGATGTCCTGAGTTTTGCATATCGGTACCAGTAGTGGTTACATATATAGCCAATCGTCCTCTTTATGATCAGAGCCAAATGCTACGAACATACACTTTACAGCGCTTATTTAAGTTTGGCAATCGAAATTGTAGATCGGATCTTTAGAGCATAGTGTGATGGCTCTCGACCCGAACACGAATTAAACGGAACACGATAATCATGCGCGTTCAGATGATACTATGTACAGCTTGAACGAACCTAGAGTGATGTGCATATCCCGCATATCGTATAACTCATTTCCGCAGAATCCTGTTCCATAGCCTTGTCTGTGATCAGTACGCTGGTGTGTTACGAGTGTTTTCGGGACACTCCAATAGACACCGTACAAATTAGTAATTTCTAGGCATGTACGATGGACGCTGTTACTGCGAAGTGAAAAACGTGAGTGTCAAAGTCCGACTGATCTTTGTGAGAGAGCATGATTCGATTCTCTAAAACACCTAAGAGTTACATTGTGAAATTTTGTAGTGGGACAGGCTCCAATCAAGCCAACTGGCAACAAGTAACCACTTCCACCTGGGCAAAATCGAGTTCCACAATCGCGCCTACTAGCAAGTGAAGCCACAGTCCATTTCCCTCTTGCCGTTGTCGTACTTGCCAACAGAACAACGTGCCTTGTCATTTGAATCCCAGGATTGTCCTCCGTATGCAAACCTCACAGGATCAGCATCGACTGCGCCAGTCTTGACCTCAATCGTCCAGGGGAGCTTGCTGGTGACACTGGCAGTAGGTCCGCCCTTGGGGAAACGTCCAATATCGGCCTCATTATTGTCGTTAACTCTTGTCACTTCGAGTGAGTAGCCGTCCTTGGCAGGGTCTGGCTTCTGGTACTGGACAACGTGAATGCCACACCATCCTGGTGCGAACCCTTTGTTGTTTGTTGGTGCGTTGGAGTTCAATGGGCCTTCACCCTTTCCGATCTTGGGAATACCACATGTCCACCTCTTGAGTTTGGAGTCTTGAATGTATGAATTGCCCATGTCTCTGATAGGGAGTCAATATGCGTGATGTTCTCGGTGTGACAGAAGAGAAACGGCTTACCCATGACGGCAGATGTATGGCCCTTTATTACAGGTGAATAAGCCCTGTCTTTCGCAGTCTTCGTGCTTGAGGAACTCCTCGGCGAAACCTTGTACTGGGAGTACTTTCCAGTCGTCGATATACTTGACCTGGAGTAAGGGCGTCGTCAGGCCTTCACCCTGACCCATGCCGTTCTTCTCTGCGAAAGTGATACTGAAGTCACCAATGCGGGGGTCGTTGAAGTACTGTCGTCCGCCGACAAAGCAGACATTCCAACCAGCGCCAGCAGGGTTGTATTCTCTCACGCCGTCATTGCAATCAACCGTTGCTTTGCAGTTTGCGCCGTTCTTTGTTTCCATGCGGATCTGACACATTTGGGGGTTGTCCTTGAAGTTCCTGAATTGATTCAATGTGCTTGTACTTGAAGAAGCTGCGCAAAGACCTACCAGAGCAACGTGACATCAGGGAGAAATTCTTTAGAAATTCCAATATACTTCAGAAGAGATTCGGCGGCATCTGGGACTGATCCCCACCCACGAGCTTCAATTGGGCTCGCTCGTACCTGTGGGCTTTGTAGCAAGAATGCTCCCGCTGCAATTGTACCGAAGGCCTTCATTGTGTTTGTGAAAGTGATTGAAAGCTGGAAAGTTTGGAAAGTTTTTGGTGTAAAGGCTTGAAGGAAGAGAGATGCTCTGTTGTTGAGTTGTGTTGCTCTGGGTCAGGATCACAGCTTCTTATACCTTTTTTTCGTTGCCCTTCCTGTGCTAATTGTTGTGTACAATGCAGCCCTGCCGGCCTGGCGATGTAGCTAAGGTTGAAGGCCTGACGATGTAGTCAAAGTTGGAAGCCTGACGGTATAGCCAAGGTTGAAGGCCTGACGATGTAGTCAAATTAACACCCTCGCCGACCTGAAGATGTACAAGTTGTACTGCCCAGCCATCGGTGCTTCCGCTGTGATGCTATAAATAACACATGACCAACAACGCCAACAACCACAACGAGACTGAGAACCACATCAAGATCAACAATCACAACAAGATCAACAGCAATAACAAGGCCGAGAACCAGATTTTCGCCCATCTCAGATATGGCTACTGATTCACGGGCGCCTCGAGCTTCAGTCACAGCACCACATCGCAGTAGGTGTTGTAAGGACGCAGCATTCTGTTGCTGTATCTCGAATATGTCGAGGTGCGTCAACTTTCTCAGACCATACTAAGCATCATTACTTTTATGTATGTGCGCAGTGTGGTTCATATCCGATATGAACAAGCCCGATCATTTTTCACTGCGAGAAGATGTACATGTCCCATCGAAATACCTATGACATCAGTGATGTAGAGTCGGCGCGCAACCTTAGCAGCATGGCATACATGAGGCGCCCTGCCGAGCAGCTAGTTCGATGAGGGTGCACTATTTGAATGGAAAGCGTAGATTTCTGTGATGAAACAACCGTCTACGAGGCTGTGGTTAAGCACTCCACATGTTTTCTGCTTGGCACCCTGCATGACAAGGCATTGGTCGTGGGTGTCGGCTGTCGGCCTTTTTCCAATGCTAGCTGGTCCATAGAGCTGAATCGCGAATCTTGGCCCGCTGCACTCCACATGTGCAAGGCGCACAGCCCTGTTGGTGTTTTTTATGAGGACAAGCAAACAAGCGCCGTGATGTGTCGCTGTCGATGTCATGATTGACTTCAGGCGAGCCGAAAGTATATGAGAGTGTGTGGCATGACTACGTTTGACAAAGTGGTTATGAAGGATAGAAAGCCTGAAGGGCGGACAGGCTGGGCAATCTTGGCAGATTCAGCCTCCTGTTGTCTATTTCGATGTCTCTGGGCATACGCAAGCCGCCGGCACTTGTGACTGGATTTCGATTATTGGTCGGCTGGCATCTTTGGTACTGCGAGCTACCTAGGTGTGTGTTAGAACCTCTTTGCTGCGGGATGAATTCACCCGTGCACGTGTTTAGATTACTGGCGACGGCGGGCTTTGCTTCATGCAGAGAGACTACAAGCTGCTGCGCCACCACGTGCCAATGTCAACCGATCAGTACTTCTGCTTGCCTGTCCATCGAGGTAGACATTCCCAGCGCGCTGCGTCTCTGAACTTGACAAGCAACCCCTCACTTGAAGTGATTAGACGTGATTCGCATGAGAATTCAGGTACGTCCATACTTTGATCGCGCCATTCATCTCGCTTGGCGTCTCGAATGGAGGGATTTACGAAAAGGCGATGCAAGAGAGTTGTGGTGGTGATAGTGGTGTGATTGGAAGTCGTTCCTGTCCAGTGCAGCAGCATGATCCGAGGCGAGCCGCTGGTCGAGGCCGATGCCGGCTGATTAAGGTTATGTCGGAGATCACGTGCGTTTATCTCAAAGATCTTATCTGATGCAAGCTCGCTTTTCAACATGCACTCGACGTCCACCGGCATCATGTCTGACGCCAGCCATACGCCCAATTCGGACAGCAACAGCTACGCCAATTCGCCTCTCGCGTCACCGCTGCCTGTGCCCGACCACGCTGCAACGCCTGCAGATACTGCGCGCCGCCGCTCCCGGAGTCAGTGCCTCTGCTGCCCGCCTCCAGGGCTCCCTCGGCTACTTTGCAGGTCGACTGACAGCTTGCACAGCACTCGTACCAAACCACGTGAAGCCCGCCGACCCGACCACGACCGCCCACGACGCCCCGCCGCTCACCACGTCCCTCGCACAGAACGCAGCCGGCCCCTCCCCCTGTGGAGGCGGCCCCGCGAGCAAGCGGCACACAATCCCCCCGCGCCCCAAGCCCGGCCGCAAGCCCGCACAGGATGAGCCCCAGACGAAGCGCAAGGCGCAGAACCGCAAGTCGCAGCAGGACTTCCGCGCCCGCAACAAGGCCAAGTTCGAGGAGCTGGCCCTCGCCGCTGAGAGCGCCCGCCAGGCCCACCGCGATGAGGTCGCCCAGATGACGATCCAGATGAACGACCTGCGCAGCCAGATCCGCCGCCTGGAGGAGATCAACCTGGGCATCATGGCCGACCGCGACTTCTACAAGCACGCCTACGAGGGGCAGGCGCGCCAGCACGACGGCCATGAGTCCAGCCCCGCCATCTTCACCTCACAGCCGCCCTCGCACTTTGCGCCCATGACGCTGACTATGGCCGCACGTGACGGCGACGACTTTGCCGACAGCGCAAGCCACCTTTGTGGCAGGTGCAGGCCCGACCGCTGTGAATGTCTCGACGAGAAGCTCGCCCTGAGCGACGCGCAGGACCCGCCCTTCATGGAGGCCGTGCCCCTGCCGCTCCGCAACGGCACCACGCCCATGCAGGATGTGCAATCGCAAGCACCCAAGACTGAGGATCCCTCTGAGCTCGAGGTCGACTTCACCACATACCGCCCTGTTCCGTCACGCGAGGAAGTCGACTTCACCATCGATGGGGAGCACCAAAGCTGCGGCTTCTGCACCCGTCCTGACAACTGCCTCTGCCGAGACGAGTCACTCCGCTCCAGCTCGACCGGCGCTCCACTCTCCACTGTCACGAGCGCCACGTCCATCTCGAGTCTCTCTGTCCCGCCCAAGGGCACTCCCGGCAGCTGTGCGGCATGTTTGGCAGATCCCGAGCAGCAGAAGCGTTGTCAAGGCCTTGCAGCCCAGCTCAACTCGCCAACCACCATGGAGCCAAGATTCGAACCAAGCATCGACAAGCTCGCACAAAAGTCAACCACGATTCCTGGCATTCGCTCCGTCGGCTGCTCCGAGGCCTTTGGTCTTCTCGACGGCCGAGTCTCCATGGACATGGACAGCCCAGAGTGGAGACAACTGCGGCCGCTCCAGTCTACGCACCCAGAGACTCGCAGAGATACGCTCATGTCCATGGAGCCATCGATGGAACCCGGCACATTCAGCGCCATGGAGGTCGATGTCGGCAGTATCCTTACAACCCTCCAACACAGCGGTCGGCCACTCAAGCCTCGCCCGTCAGATGGTCGTCTCGCCACCATTGTCGAAAAGGCCGAAGAACTCCGCCAGGCCTCCAACTCCCCATACACCCAGGCGCAGCATCAAAGTCAAGAGATACCCATGTCCGACTTCAACATGGACACGACGCCTTAGCTGAGCACCGGGTTCCACTTTCCTTAGTACCACTTACGATACCCATGACCACTAATACTACCGCATGGAGGTCTTTTGGCTTGTGCGCAGGTTCGCGCACTTGCAAGTTTCTAGATATCGACGACATGGTTGAGAGTCAAGCAATGATTTTCGACAATTGTCTTCTCCAGTCACTGCTCCTTACGAAAGCAGGCGGCGGATGTTTGATAATGGCCCGCTGCAATCAGCCCCCTGTGTACATACCACTGTCTGATGTAATAAAACTTAAATGCTCTATATAATTCTTCAACCGCTTTTATCCCGCTACAGCCTTGCACCGTTCTTCAAACTCGTTTCACGGCACGTCAAATTTGGCGAGTATCACGCTATATGCTTCGTCTCTGCACCCGTCATCCGAAAGCATCATCTCGCCTGATTTGACTCTACATTTCCGGTGCAAACGACGCAGTATAACGAATCACATCCTGTGTCGTACGTAAGCTCTGTACGGTTCCAAAGTGGCCGGAGATGGTTCGGAGCAAAGGCAGAGCGCTCATTGGTAGCGATGTCGGCTGTTATCTGACGATCTGATAAAATTCTGCACGCTAGGACAGAATAGAGAGATTAGCTTCGTCTCGAGACGCCGAGTAGATATTCTTCAGAGATTTGCATGAGCACAGCCTGTTTTCAGAATAACTGGCATGCATATATGTCGTGCGATACAAATCAACAAGCGCATACATGAATTGCGGAGACACCTGAGGGATATCAGAACAGATGTATGCAAACTCGCAAGTTTTGAAATCTGGGTTTGGCATGAGAGCATGCAATGCTGCTGTGAAGAACTTTCCAAAGGCAGCAGTGGTTGATCCTAGGTTTTAAGTTTTCGCAAGTACTTTTCAGTGACACACAGGAATCCTCTGACTTGAAGAAATAAGTTTTTGAAAAGAGAACTTCGATATCAATACCTAATACATATTCGAGATCTATTTCTCTGGTTAATGCGATGACATAAACAGTTTTTTTGCTAAAGGGGTGATTGAATGCTCTGGTGCGGTACGAGTTCAGTGTCCGCTAGCTTGCAGTGTCTCGTCCTGCTGAAGATGTAAACCGTAACCTTGTGCTCACTCAGTGTCACGGCTTGACATCTTGAGTATATGCATAACAGTATCAAAGAAGAAGAATAGTTCACTTCATTCAATGGATCCTACGTAACATGATCCCGATGCGTACTCAGGAAACATCACCGGTATCTAGATCATGCGAACTTTCGCACATAAATCGAAGTCAGAGAACATCAAGATCGAAACAGTGGCAGATATCAAGAGCTTGAGAACCACATGTACGCCCATCACTTAATGATGATAACTTCTTTCGTCAACGGGTGTTTTGCTATCGATTCAATCCTCAAGCCAAAAGCTTCAAAGCTACCTCTCCGCAGTGAACTCTTGACGACCGGCATCAGGCCTTGCTCGTCTCTCATTCCTTCCACATGTTTCGCTGTTCTGTCTTCTCAGCTCTTCTACATCAAACCCTCAAATCCCAGTTCTCCCATCAATCAGAACTATCAATAGGCGGGCACCTTGGCGGAGTGGCGAGTTTTCCCTCCACCCTCCAAGCGAACAGAGTGCTAATGTGAGCAGGTTAACGCGCTGGCCTGCTATACACAAGTGAGCTAGTTCCTTCGGGAGCGTGTGTTCGAATCACACAGGTGTCGAGCAATTTCTTTTTGCTGCTGGTTTGTAGTGGATGCCATGTGACTTGGTTGGAGGAGAAACATGTATTTTCACATCTGTAGAGCGACACTATGAGCAAAACTACAAACTGATTGCATTAAGTACAAAGAACAATGTTTTTTATCAGTGCAAGTCTGCATCACCAGAACTAAAAGCTATTATCGTTGCATAACGAATTCTTTTGCAAACACGAACAGTCGGTGCCTTGTCCTCCACTTCCCTGCGATGAAGAATCGACCGCCTTCGAACTCTACCACCTCCGGCTCGCCCATGCCGCACTTCTCCATGACTCTTTGAGATGGCGCATTTTCATCATTAACGATAGCCCGAACGATGAGCTTCTTGTGAGGCGCCCAGAGAACAGTCGGAGTGGACTCAAGACTCTTCAAGGCGGCTGTGATCGACTCCGTAGCGAAGCCTTGGCTCCAGGATGTGGGCAGAAACATGTAACCAACTTCCAGCGATAAATTAGTAGCAGTAGATCCATGGGTATCCCGCGGAGGAAACTTGCACTCTTCGGAGGAAAGTGTGCGCAGGGTGATCAAGCCAATAAAGCGCGTCGTTGACTCCTCGAGCAATTCGTGCACTGCGTATTCATAGCGATACACTTTTTCTTCGCCTTCGACACGAGGAGTCGCAAGCATGTGCTGCAAAGCTAACTCAGTGTCTTCGGGAGTTTTTGAAGGGCCGTGCAGACTGAGCGCATGTCAGTAGGTTAATTGAAGAAGGGTGCTGGTGAACTACAGTACCTCCACCACGAACTCTGCTCATTACTTCGGAGCTCATGAATCCACTCGAATTCTTTACTGCCACGTTCTGCCGTCGTGATCAGCGTAAGCTTCAGACGCGGAGTATTGATTATCGAGTCCATTGCGAGGGCGCGAAGGGGAGGCGTATCCTAATGATTGGGAGGATTGCAAATCTGGAATCTCGTGCTGATGAGAGAGATACTGTAGGCACTGGAGGTGCGTATTCGTAGTCTTTCTGCATCATCTGGGAGCGGCTTTCTTATACCTCGAAAGTGGCTTCGCCAGGCACCACATCTTCGGTAACAATGCCTTTCTGCAACTGAAGGGCGCGGAACGCATGCGCCAATTACAGACAAACATGTGAGCGCAGAGAGCTCTTAATAGAGATGTGGACGCTTTCAGGGCGTCCCGAAGCCCGACGTCGCTTGACAGCTAACCCCGATTCCGATTCCGAACTACCGATGACATTGCTTTGCCCGCGGCATCTCACCTGCACAACCACTCGTGTATCAATACCTTCCTTTCCGCCTCACTCCACCGAGCAGCAGTAAGTTGAGACCTGCTTTTGACTTCTTCGTGGCGCATGTGTGGTACCGACATCTTCAAATGCCCCAGATACATCGTTGTTTGCCAGCAGCTGTGCGGTGAATCTATTCGTATCAAATCTCAAGAACCGGCAAGATTTAGCTCACTGGGCGCAACTTCCATCATGAGATGTCTTGGACACCAAAGCCATGTAAAGACTCGAACGTAAGCTAGATTGGCACTTACCATGTGAACAAATTTTTATGGTACCTCATCTGGCGAGGACCAGATTTTAACTTTCCATGATTTCTTATCCATGTTGAATTTGCCTTGGTTATGGAGTTTCTTTGAAGTAAAAGCTAATGATATTACAAGAGAACTCTAATAAGTAGTTCCAAAGTTATCAAGCTCTAGGTTGTTGATTTCCTTAGCAAAAGCAAAAGTTCAGCGAAGCTCTGTCTCCGACCAACCCGTGAGGTACGTTACTCAGGACCAATCACCTTCAAGTACAAGCCTCTCTCCTCTTTCCGATGCGGCAAGAAGCTCCTGAATTGTCCAAGGCTTGTACTTGTACCCAGGGGGAAAGTTGGTATTCACGAAAGGAGTTCCGCTAACAAGGTGGCTAGCAGCAGCGTCGTACATGTCGTAGGCATACTGTTCGGGATCATGGTTTCGCATCCACTCCTTTACCTTCCCCGGCGACTTGCCTGGATCCTCTCCTAATGCCTTCCAATCAGTCTTATGTAGACGCTCGCGGTTTTCAAACCCCTGGAGCTGGGCGCAGGCAACACGCTCGAAGCGAAGAAGGTTGTAAATGCGGCAGGCAAGCGGTATGTCTTCTTTCCCTCCGCCGCGTTGGAAGGCGATGTGGAGGCAAGCAGCCAGCGTATAGCCATCTTCCATGGCCATGGCGGCTCCGCTTCCAGATGTAGGGAGGAAGGCGTGGGCGGCATCACCTACTTGGGCAACACGACCAAGTGGCGAGACCATCTTCGGCTGTGGATTGCGCCACATCAGCTTCCAGTCGACAGCTTTGCCCCCTGGAGTGGCCTTGATCAGCTCCGAATAGAAAGGCGCCCAGTCTTTGATATATGGCAAAGCGTTCTCAACTGGTGCGTTCTGGACCCAGGCTTCCTCGGCACTCCCATTATCCTGCTCTGTAAGTTAGCTATATATCAATTTGACTAAAGAAGAGCACGAGATAGTTTACCTTATGAGTCAACGTCCAGAACACAGTCTTCTCGGTCTTCCCAAACACACCATGTACATCGGGCCCAAAATAGATCCCCATATAAGTTTTATGTTCACCGAACTCTTTTGAGATGATTGGATTCTCCAGCGCGGGCCCGGCTGGGAAGCTCACTCGATACAGCGCAAAGCCACTGCTAATGGCTCCCTCCTTGCTCCCAGTGATAAGCCTCCACGATGTCGTACCCACTCCATCAGCCGCAACAATAAGATCGGCTTCCAGTACTTTACCATTACTAAGTATCGCCCCGCCAGTTGCACTGCTTTCATGATACTCCTCCACAGTGGCGTTGAACTCCACTGAGATTCCAATGTCAATCGTGTAGTTGAAGAGGACTTCGTGGAATTCGCTGCGGTTGATAGGAAGAGCCTGGTCGCCCTCTGGTCCCAATGGGACGTTGCCTACGAAGGTCCCATCGTACTTTTTCAGGACACTGACTGGTTCGTACGCTAATGGAGATAGTCGCTCCATAAAACCAGGCCATTTTTTGGGTGAACGCAGGGCCGAAGCCTGGAGCACAACCAGATCTCCTAATTTACAATCAGCATTACGGTACGTTTACATCAGTCGAATGATGAGAACCAGAATGGCCAAACATAACTTACCAAGCTCAGAAAGACCGGGCCGGCGCTCGACAACTTGAACATCATGGCCTTTCCGGTACGCCTCGATAGCAAAACAGAGGCCACCTATTCCACCCCCGATCACAAGGATAGAAAGACCAGTCTCCGGAGAGCGTTCGAAGTCAATCTTACTAGTCATGTTGGGAAACGTGTAGTGTTCGTCAGTGTGTTCTCGGCTGGGACGTCAAGCTTATTGAGTGAGCCCAGCACGAATAAAAGCATATATCAAGGGATGTAGTAGGGGAACACCGTTCTTATACCTCTTTGCAGGCGATTATAATTAAAGACGGAATTACGGTGTCCGAGAAGTATCCTAGTTCACTTGCAAGTATAGTACTGCACCTTAACAGCTTCAATGGGACAAAACAGCCTTGGCGTAGATCCATTTCAGAAATTCTAGGCTACCACTAGAAGAACCAAAGAATATTAAAAGATCACTAAGGATTCGAATGATTGAAGTACTGCAAATGTTTGTTTTCACCCAGATTGATTCAGTGATTGTGCTGTTGGCGTGGGTTGAGTGGATGCCAAGTGTCCCACCGGAGGTGTTAAGGTGCAGTAACTTAAACGTCGCATTCTACTACTAAGTCTCCGAAGATCGATCGCCTTCCGAGCGAGTACCAAGGGCCGATAGGGATTACGGGTACTGCTTGTCCCGGTCTGGGCAAGGAGCGACAAGGCGGCCTGACACTGAGTACGGACTAAAATTCGTCCGCGTCCTGTGCAACGTATATGATGAGCATAAGGGCCAGATCACCGACTCGGTCACTCTGTCCAAACGGGCGAGGTTCTCTATACGATAATCTATATAATCAAATTTGATGAGGTTTTGATACACAATAGATTACTAAGACAGGTTTCAAGACATGTCTTCATAGACTATAGACCAACTTCTGCCCGCTCAACTCACCCTTCCTGATGATATTGACCCCTCTGATCAATCCTTCGTACCCTCCACCTTCAACCCTAATAGGATGCGGCTGGATTTTGCCCTCAAGGAGCTGCTGCTCAATGATGGCGAAAATAGGTACTGACATTTCACGAAGCCGGGGCTCAGGATCGGACGAATACGGTGCTGGCCAGGCAGATGCGCCTCCCGTGATTCGCGTTGCCAGAATCCAATCCGGTTCGATGGCCCGACGCGTTGCAAGCTGGCCGTTAAATGGGTTCAGAGCTGTGTACTTCCCGCCCGCCCTTCCAATAGCCTCGTAGCAGAACCTCATGGTTGAGTCGTCGGACACACAGTCAATGGCGATCTCCAGTGCGTTGCCGCAGTGTGCACGGATCCTCGCAGCGCAGTCGGGCGCCTTGTAGTCGAAAGTCTCGTGGGCACCGAACTTGCGGACCAAATCGAAGTTACGAGGTGAGCACGTCGTGAGCACATGAAAGCCACACAAACGCAGCATTTGGATCATCATAGTCCCAGTGCATGTGCTGCCGCCATAGACTAGCACTGTGGCTGCTTTCCCTGAGGCACCATCGGCGCTCGATTCGGCTGTGAGGATGGCTGGGTCCATGCCGAGAGACCAGAAAATGGCCATGCAAGCCGAAGCAATTGCCGTTCCCAGCGCTGCGCCTTGTTCCATCGACATGGACGGCGGAATCTTGACAGCCATGTCGCCTGGAAGCGTGACATAGTGTGCAAAAGCTCCTCCCAACGGCTTCAGCTTATTCATACCGCTCGCCGAGCCGCAGACGCGATCTCCAACTCGCAGATTCGTCACCTTGGATCCCAGAGCGATGACAACCCCAGAGCAGTCGAAGCCAAAGACGCATCCTACTGTCACAAACTCGCCCACCATCTTGGTGTCGACAGGGTTCAGGCCCACAGCCTTGGTCTTGATCAGTACCTCATCGGGTTCCGGTTCGGGGACAGGAACAGTGGAAGAGATCTCAAATTCGCCCGCTTTGCTAGCAATGATAGCCGTCTGCATCGGCGGTATCGGATGAAATGCTGAGACGGGTGATTGTACCGCAGTGGCAGCCATCTTGTCGAATGCTGGCTTTGAGGAAAAGAGTTGATAGTGAAGAGTAAGTGTCCACAAAAGCTATTATCATGCTAGTCCTGGTCTACTAGAATGCTATCACACAAAAGCTAACTCTGTCACCGCATCGGGACTGTCAAGCCCACTATTGTGAGTACGCTGAAACAGCTTCCTACTTCGTCTTTTTCCTATTCTGGAAATACATCACATGTTGTAACCTCTTCAGGACTTACTAAAACGGACATAAGCGACTAACCAAATTTGGGTATTTCCCAAAGCGAATTCGATCGATTGCTGAAGCGCACTATATCGCGTCAGCCGCTTCAGCAAGCTCTCATTCTCATTTTGTTTTTGGAGAGATAACGCGCTCCGCCATGTCACCGACAACAATACTATTTCTCACCAATTCAGAGCTTGGACAAGCTTCTGTGATACTGGCTGTAGCACAAGAAGTAGTTCTTGCGTCAGGCTCGCGCGTCCACCTTGGCTCGTTTCCAGCACTTGCCCAGTCAGTCCCTGAAGATGTCAAGTTCTATTGCCTGCCCGGCCGATCGATGAAGCAAGTGTTTGCTAGCAATGGCGAAGAATTTCTCCCGAAGCACCGCCCTGGGCTAATTGGCACGTCGAGCGGTTTCGCCAAAGCATACTCCTGTGTCCTTGCTCCTTGGAACGGCTCCGAGTACGCTTTGATCTTCGACGCTTGCCGCCATTTGATCCAAGATCTCGAACCTGCACTCGTGGTTTTGGATCCCCTCTTCAGTCCTGCATACGACGCAGCCATCTCACTCAACCACCGCTGCTTGGTGCTGAGTCCCAACACGTTCAAGGATCACGCGACAGGCTCGCAGCCAGGGCTGAACAGCTTGTACAAAGTACCATGTCTCGGTTCCGGATACAGTACACCCATGGGTCCTTTGACGGTTTTGTTCAACATATGCCTCTTGTTGGCCCTCCATATTAATGGACACTGGTCGGCGCCCGTCAAGAAGCTAGAAGAAGCGCGCCGCCGAAGAGGCATACCTGGCCGTCTGGGATCCATATCCATGTTTGACGAACCACCACTCGATCTCATCGTTCTCCTACAGTCGACCCCTGAATGCGATTTTCCCATGCACGTTCCATCCAACCTCCTAGGTTGTGGGCCCATCTTACCCTCTTTCCTGCCATTGACCGAAAGCCATGCCGAGCTGGCTGCATGGCTCAATACTGGCCCGACTATTGTCATCAATATGGGCTCGCACGTCACTCACGCCACCGGTCAAATTGCGGAGATCATGGCGGCTGTAGCATCTTGCATGCAAAAGCGCGTGGACTTGCAGGTGCTGTGGAAGCTCCAGTCTGACGTTGTCCCTGACGTGCCCGCCGCTCTCCTAACGCGCCTACGCATCGTATCCTGGCTTCCTAGCACTCCCACAGCGATCCTGACAGCATCCACGTCCGTGTGCGCCTACGTCTACCATGGAGGCTCCAATTCATTCCACGAAGCTGTGGCAGCGGGTGTGCCGCATGTGGTATGTCCGGTATGGCTAGACACATACGACTTTGCTACGCGAGTCGAGCACTTGGGCATCGGCCTATGGGCCAATCGTAGAAGCGCGCCAGACGTGGATCGTACCGGTCTCGAAAGTGCTTTAGATGAGGTTATCGATGGTGTTGGAGCCGAGGAGAGGCGAAGGAAAGCACGTATTCTGGCTAAGCTTGTCGGTGGAGTGGATTCGGGGAGAATATTTGCAGCGAATAGGATCATAGATGCTACTAAGTAAAAAAATTCATATTCGTCTATCTCGGGAGTTTGCCTTCTGCATTGACGTCTTTGAAAAGCTCCCGAATGTATGTTTTCCCGAAGATTGCTTTGCCAGAAGTGAGGCCATACCAAGAGCCCATCAAACTACTTTTCTGTCGTCTCATGTAGAAATGAATAATCTCTAGAAACACGAGATCAGGAGCTGACTTCTTGACGTATGTGTCGAGAGGATGGCCTACATCTACCCTACAGGGTATCATCGAAGAAGTGAGCAACTATCGATGAAGAATCGATGATGCGTTCAGAATATTATATATCGTGCCTGACAGTTTGCCATTCAGGATATTACTATATGAAAGTAATAAAAAAAGCACTTAGATGGCAGTCAGCTTTCTAAGCAGCATTGTAGTTGCCCTGCAGGATTCTCGTAAAGTCTTTTGATTAGCCGTGAAAGAGCTGAAAACTTGACATGACCAATTACGATAAGCACTATGGACACTACCACCTTTACTGGTGGGACGAGACATGTACGGATGCAGCTAGCAGCAACATATCAACAAATTGAAATTCCAGAATTGCCTCGCGTCGTTAACAAGACATATATTTGGTGACACGGATCATTGGCGTGCTTGCCATCCGTGCTGAGTAAAACGGGCTAACGCTGCCGAGTTCCTTTTTCATATTTATTCCGTATACCATCTTAACTCTCGGTGTCCGTCGTTGCTAGTAAGTATACGAAGGCGTTCCTTGTCTCGGAATGTTCACGATTCACTATTGGTCAGTCTGTGGCAATTGAGTGATTAGTCACTTAGCGTACCCAGAAAAGGAGCTGACAACATATTTACCTATTTAGGCATCCCGTACAGCCGTGAGACCTGTAAGCACGCCGAATTTTACATCAACGGCCATAAAAGAAGCAGACTGATAAAGCACTTCCGTACTGAGTTAGAGCGCTGGGCAAGGCCTAGGAAGAGGGCCGTGAAGAGCTGCAGCCTGTTAGAGATTATCCGAATCAAAGATCGAGAGCATCAATGCATTACTCTGGCTAACCTTGTAATACCTCCTTCTAAGCAAAGCTGCAAGATGTAGAAAGATAAATATGGACACAGGCATCTCCATACGTAGGTGAGCAAAGGCAGTCTATGAACTCTCGCTAAAACCTCATCCCTGGTGCTCTCTGGCTGCTACAGAATACTTGTGATTGTCGAGCTTAGCCATCTCTGCTTACTCTGAGCTCACTCAGTTTCTTCTTGCCTAATGCTCTTGGTAGAAATTGATAGTGTATGCTACACCGGACCAAGCTGACTCGGTGTTTCGTCAAAGTCCACTTTTACCAAGTGCTCTTCTTAAGTGAAGGAGAAGAAGGACTAAATGCCTATTCGAATACGTCGCTCTTATATCAGCGGGCAATGTTGTAAGATGTTATATCACTGGCTACACGGAGTATTCACTCGAGCCTGGGGGCGGCTCTGTTGATCGACCATACCATGTGAGGTGGCATCTGGCTAAAACTCTCTACTATTGGTCTTCGGGAGTGACATGTGGTGGGCTTGCCGGGACTCATGGGTTTCCTAGCTCGAGCTAGGGTCATCATGGCGGCGAAGCCCCCTGCATACCATTATTTTGGGTTAACCCCGAGTGGAAGGTAGGTTTTCAGCTCGGGATCCGCTATGGGCTGGGATCGCCGCGGCTGTCTTTTTCGGTTCGCAGCACTGTAAGGCTGACAACGGCGCCTCGTCCACTAAGCAAAGCAAGAGGTCGCTCGAGATTCATGACCGCATCGCTGGCGAATGCGTGTGCTTCGTCAATACTGTTGGGTTTGCCGTTTAAGATCATTCGATCACAGGCGCCATGGCGTGTATTAAAGCATCGATCTTGAAGCGCATGAAGCCCGGATCATTTGATCTCAAAGGTATTGCAGGGTTACGTAGCATTGGTGTACGGTGGGGGCCACCAGAGGCGGAGAGAGTAATGGCCTCAAACCTAGGTGTTGCTAGTCTCCACAGCTCGTATAGCCTGTCAACGACTCTACCAATTGCACAGTGACATAATCCATGTCCAACTGTTCAGCAGGGCTAGCAGGGGCAGGCGAAGTGTTCATGACTGACCCTGCAAGCTTTCCGCACCGGTGTAGGTTCCAAGGTTCTTGAACTGGATATTAACAAGGAAATAATGCGTCGATCTCGCCTTCCCTGCCCTTCAGAATTTGGGAGTAATGCTTCCTAGGTGCAGATATGGCTCTGGCGTTTGCCGAGCACGTTGGCCCAGCGGTTGAAGGTACTCGATGTACGGCGCTCCATCGCCTTGTCCAAACCTAAGTACATTCTCCATCAGCATGGTTCGAGCAGGGGTCAAGTAAGTACCAGTCTGTTCTGGGTTACAAGCTGCGAGCATAATGGGAAACATTAGGCGTCCGTTGCGGCGCTAACCAGGTGGTTTCATGAACACATGTCTAGTTTCGATCGGCTGTGCATTAAGCTACGCCTCGGCCACGTGCAAGGTTGACGTGAGATGCGGCAAAGATAAGAGTGGACTTGGGGCTAAGCAGCTAAAAAAGCCTTTGTAAGCTCCGGGGCGTAAGCTTGCTTGAAACAAGCTCATGTAAGGCAGGCTGCATGAAACCTTGGAATTAGCCGGACACGCAACAGGATTAGAACATTAGAACGTGAGCGAATCAGGAGATCAATTGCATCATCCGCGTCTAAACAAGATGCAAGTTAGTCTGCAGGTAGTGACAGCCATTATCGATTCAGGTGTCAGTCCACCATTCAGGCGGGAAGGTGTGCTCGGGCCGATCCTGAAGTTGAAGGAAGGCGTCGAGGTAGATGATCATGGCGCGGAGAGGGCGATACTAGAGCTCGCTGCGATGACTAACGACGATGGCTTTCCGGATTCCATGTTTTAGCGTGGGTAATACCCGTGCATAATGGGCGCCTGGGATTGGTATTCCTTGACGTATATGTTCCGGCGTTGCTGACTATATAATAATATGGGAGAGAGAGATGCGCAGGTAGGCAAAATGGAGCAAACAAATGCCATACTACAGAAGAATGGATTAAGACAGGAAGAGGATCGTCTCCAATCTGGTTAGACCGGTCGCAACATTCCAGTCGCTCGGGCCCGTAGACTGATGACCACAGATACTCAAGTCGCGCAAGTAATTGACCCAGCGGAGCGCAGACGGATGCAGAACAGGACAGCACAACAAAACCATCGTACGTGAAAACAATGCTTTGCACTTAGGTACCTGGGAACGAAGTGCTCATTTGCTGTTCATCTCTAGGTAGTAGGAGTAAGCCTACTTCGATGCAAGCAAAGAAAAACAGCGGCAAGACGTTAATTTGGACGCAACCACATACAATCCCTCTGCCACCGAGCAAAATCGGCGATTACAAGCAGCAAAAGACACAGCGACAACAGCAGATACCACCGAACCAGCGCTCACAGGTCAAGCCTGTCAGCTGTCTCTCATTGGGGCCTCGTAGCATTCCCCATTCAACAAGTCCACGTCCACAGGCTGAACCGACGAAGCGACAGACTCAGCTTCCGTACGAGACCTCACCCAGCATACCAAACGATGAGAAGGACTATAGCGACCAGAAGCACGACGGAGAGGACGAAATGGAATGGATGAACAGGCTGCCTGGCGATGACTTCACATTCGACCTATTGTCAGACGACGCGTTTCTGAATCCGACGAATTTACTAAGCGAGGCATCGAGCAAAGAGTTGTCCGACTATCTTGACGCCAGTAAGAGGTTGAGCACAGTGATGTGCGACGGGAAAGGCAATGGCGAAGATGACAGCGAGCCCGAGGATACTGAAGAGGAAGGCGGCAGCGGCGACACGGAGGAAGACTTTTCTGGATACAATGCGCTGCATCTTGCGGTGTCGATAGGCCAGGTAGGCACAGTGCGGCTGTTGCTGCAGATGCGGCCAGCGGACATAGACCAGGCTGCTGAGGGCGGCCAGCGGCGTGCGCCGCTACACATTGCTTCGGCACGCTACCACGTAGATGTGGTGCGCATCTTGTTGGACCATGGCGCGAACGCGCGGCTGCAGGACGGTCGGGGCTGCACGCCGCTGCATGTGGCAGTAAGGGCAGGCGCCCACGCCATCTCTCGCTTGCTGCTCTGCTGGTGCGTTGAGCTACTGCACATGCGCGACGCCGCAGGACGGACTCCGCTGCACGATGCCATTATTAAGGGTGACGAGAAGACGGTGCGCCTACTGCTGGACTACGGGGCAGACCCAGCCGCCGTGGTTGCGCAAAACGGCGCCCCGGGCTATAGCACCGCGAATTAGGTAGGAGTGAGGAGTAGTAGAGATCAGAGGGCGTCTTCTGTATTGGTAGCGATATCGTGTGTATCAATGTAAGACGCAAATATGTCATGCATTTGTCAACTATCAATCATGTTATCCAACTGTCTGAAGCCTGAAGCAAGTTAGCATGGAACACGTGATCCCCGCCACTATTAAGGTTGGAACTTCAAATGTGGTCGTCCAGCAGTCATCCTCGTTCGTCATGACTTACTAACCCAACGTGGCCTTTCAGACGGCCTCGTCCAAGCGCAGAGCCCATGCTGAAATTGTCCCAGAATGGAGCCTGACAGCGTCATGCCCCGAATAGGCAGAAAGGTGCCACTAAATTCTTATTTCCTATTATGGTACTTTGGTAGTAACCCGATCACGGCTCCTTGGAGGCCTGATCATATCTCAGAACATGTATGCAATTCTATCCAAACAATCATGGGATAAACACTCGAGCGTCCGTTACACATGTCGACATAATCTTCACAACAGAATATTCCAACATCATAGGGAGCTCACGTTCAACAAAGCAAAAGACCGCCAGAATGAACAAGGAGCCCATTGCTATCGTCGGTAGCGGTTGCCGCTTTCCCGGCGAATCTACGTCGCCGTCAAAGCTTTGGAATCTGCTCCACCAGCCCTACGACGTGTCCAGCAAGATTGACCGATTTGCAGCTGGCAGCTTCTACCACAAGGACGGCCAACATCACGGCACTAGCAACGTCCTAGATGCCTATCTTCTTTCTGAGGATACTCGCCTCTTCGATGCCCAACTGTTCAATATTCAAGGCGGCGAAGCTGCATCAATGGATCCTCAGCAACGTATATTGATAGAGGTCGTCTACGAAGCCCTTGAGCTTGCCGGTCTGACCATGGAGGAACTCTCTGGTACTACCACTGGTGTCTACGTGGGCGTCATGTGTAATGATTTCTCGCAAATCACCTACAACGACCTCGATAATATACCAAAATACGCCGCCACCGGCACTGCCTTATCCATCCTCTCAAATCGACTTTCCTACTTCTTCAACTGGAAGGGCCCTTCCATGACAATAGACACCGCCTGTTCATCCAGTCTGGTCGCTGTTCATCAGGCAGTGCAACTTCTTCGGAGCGGTCAGTCCCGTGTCGCAGTGGCCGCCGGCAGTAACCTTATTTTCTCCCCCAGTGAGTGGCGTTCCCTTGTTGCAGTTATTGGTCCCGTAAAGCAAGTGCTATGCTAAATCAATGGACCTTTGTCTAGCCAATTTCATTGCTGAGAGTAATCTCAATATGCTGTCGCCCACAGGTCGCAGTCGGATGTGGGATAATAACGCTGATGGTTACGCGCGTGGCGAAGGCGTCGGTTGCGTAATCCTGAAAAGGCTGTGCGACGCAATCGCTGATGGAGATGACATCGAATGTATCATTCGTGAGACAGGCGTCAATCAGGATGGTAGAACTCCAGGAATCACCATGCCCAGCAGCGAGTCACAGGCTGAGCTCATCTGGCAAACGTATTCGAGGGCTGGATTGAATCCTCTACTTGAGACCGACCGATGTCAATATTTTGAGGCCCACGGAACCGGTACCAAGGCTGGTGATCCACAAGAGGCCAGCGCCATATACCGGGCATTTGCTTTGGATAAAGAAGCGACTGACGACCAGCTGCTTTACGTGGGGTCTATCAAAACAGTTATCGGCCACACTGAGGGTACTGCAGGCATTGCTGGCCTTCTGAAAGCTTCACTCAGCATCCAGAATGGCACAATTCCGCCCAACATGCTATTCAATGAGCTCAACCCTGCCATTGAGCCGTACTACGGATTCTTGCAGATCCCAACAACTGCGAAAGAGTGGCCGAAGCTACCAATCGGAGTTCCACGGAGAGCTAGCGTCAACAGCTTTGGTGAGCAGTTTCATGTTTGCAATTCAAAAGATGTTCGACTTAACGAGTATTTCTTCGCTGAATACCCGGCTAAAACTTGACAGGGTTTGGCGGCGCAAACGCCCACGCTATTCTGGAGAGCTACATGCCTGCGACGACTGCCACTGAGCGTGCAGGAACTGACAATCCTATTCCCATCCTTTTTTCGGCCAATTCGGAGAAAGCGCTGGTGACCCAACTCCGAACTTGGCTCCAGTTTCTTGAGCAGCAGTCTCCGTCAGCGTTCAATGTTCAAGATATCGCCTGGACACTGTCGCGGAGATCTGCTCTGACCCAACGTGCGTACTTCGCTTCTTCCACCGTTCAGGATCTGAAAGAGCAGCTAAGAACCGCTGTCGAAGCGAAAGACGACATTGGTGTTAGGGCTTCCACTAAGAAGGACAAAATACTCGGTATTTTCACTGGTCAAGGCGCACAGTGGGCAGCCATGGGCCGGGGCCTCGTCCAATGCTCACCAGTTGCGGAAGCTACACTCAAGCATCTCGACACATCTCTTCAGTCTCTCCCAGTAGAGGATCGTCCTTCTTGGTCATTATATGAGGAATACCTGAAGACTGGACTAGAATCCCGTGTTATGGAGGCAGAATTCTCGCAGCCTCTCTGCACAGCCGTTCAAGTAATTCTTACTGACATGGTTCGCGCGGTCGGCGTTGCCTTCCAGGCTGTAGTTGGGCACTCCAGTGGTACGTTCCTAAACCACTGTTATGATCTAGGCCAAATACTAACAAGAGTCTATCGAAAAGGGGAGATTGGTGCTGCCTACGCTTGTGGCTATCTTAGTGCCTGGGATGCCATACGTATCGCGTACCTCCGAGGGCGCGTTAGTCACCTCGCCCATGTCAGCGGCGCTATGCTTGCGGTAGGCACGTCATTAGAGGATGCCACAGAGCTCTGCTCCTTGCCTGTCTTCAGAGAACGCCTCACAGTTGCAGCCAGCAATTCGGCCGCCAGTGTCACGTTATCTGGTGACTGGAAGGCTATCGAGCACGCCAAACTGATTCTGGACGATGAGGGTAAGTTTACAAGACTGCTGAAGGTAGACAAGGCGTACCATTCGCATCACATGGAGCCTTGCTCCGAGCCATATATGCAGGCCATGTCGCGGGCAGGCATACAAGTCCTCGAACCTAAGCCCAAAGATGGGCCGCCCTGTCGGTGGTTCTCTTCAGTCCTTGGTGGTACACAAGTAACACCTAGCACCGTCGATATATCTGGCACCTACTGGAGAGACAACCTTGTCCAGCCCGTTCTATTCTACCAAGCACTTGAATCGGCCCTCGCATATACTAGTGCTGCGGCGTCTCTAGGGCTGGTGGTAGAATTAGGCCCGCACCCTGCTCTCAAAGGACCTGCTAGTAGTGTGGTTGAGGAAGTTTGCGGAGCTGCAGTTCCGTATACAGGGTTGCTTTCGAGAAGCTCAAACGATGTAGAGGCTCTATCCGCCGGAATCGGTGCAGTATGGTGTAACATCCTCTCTGCTCAGACCACACTCAAATTCGGCGCACTTTCCTCCATCTTTTCGGGTGCAGATAGCAAGCAGCCGATCTTACTCAAATCCGTACCTACTTATACGTGGGATCACAGTCGCGCCTATTTCACCGAGTCACGGGCTACCAAGAAGCTCCTTTCGCGTATGTCTGGCCATCACGAGCTTCTCGGCGTAAGGCTGGACGGAGGACCGAACGACTATCGTTGGCGGAATTTCATCAAGCAACAGGAGATGCCGTGGCTCCAGGGACATCAAATCCAGGGTCAGATGGTATTTCCTGGAGCTGGTTTTGCCAGCATGGCCATCGAGGCATCAAAGACTGTGTTTGACGACGAACGGGTGGCTTTGGTGGAGATTCTGGACCTCCAGGTCAGCCGAGCAATGTCAATCCCTGACGATGCTATCGGCGTCGAGATCCTGGTCACTCTGACCAATGTTGTGCGCGACGAGTATCATGGAGTGGTTACCTGTAACTTCGAATGCATCCTTTGCCCAGATGCTGACATTGCCCCTTTTGCCGCCTCTACTGCTCGTATACGGTTGGAGATATGCGAAAGCGACGACTCATCCTCTTCTTCACTACCTCAGCGAGTTCGATCGGGGTTAGACATGAATCCCGTCGACGTCGACCTTTTCTACACCACGCTTGCCAGCTCTGGGTACAACTATAGCGACATGTTCAGGAGCATCCGGTCTATCGAGCGAACCACCGACAAGTCGTCTGGCATTATTCATGTTGAGGTACCCGACGACTACAGTGCTGCCAATATGACGCTACACCCTGCACCGCTCGACGTGGCTTTCCAGGCCGTCTTTGGCGCTTTAGGATCCCCTGGCGACGGCCGCCTCTGGACCACTCTGGTACCTACACGGATAGCTCGTATCAAAATAGACCCTAGAGTCTGCAAAGCCAGCTCTGGGTTAGGTAATGATATTACCTTTGATGCATTCTTGTCTGCCTCAGCATCCAAGGGCATCTCGGGCGATGTGGACATGTTCAACGCGACTGGACAGGCTATGGTTCAGATAGAAGGCTTATCCCTCTCGCCGCTGACAGCGCTTACCCCTCAAGACGACCGCCAGATGATGTCCAAGATGATATGGGGTCCCGAACAACCCGACGCCACCAGAGATTTCACCGAGTGGCAGCTCGAAAATGCCAATCTGACCGAGGATGGTGCGCACTTCATTCAGCGCGCCTGCTTCTTCTACATGAAGCGCCTACATGAAGCCATCACGCCTGAGGAGCGCGCCTCATGCGAATGGCATCCCAGGAAGTACCTCGCTTGGGTGGCCGACACAGTCAATGAGGTAGCAACAGGGCAACATCCCGTCATCCGGCAAGAGTGGATGCACGATACATTAGAGACCATGAGACCTATGATAGAGGCTTTCCGACAGGAACAGGACGACTTCTCCCTCATCATTCCAACCATCGGCGATAGTCTAATTCCCTGGGCTCGTGGGGAGCTGAACTTCCTCGAGGTATATCGTGAAAGCAACATTCTAGAACACATCTACAAAAACACTGTCGGCTTTACCGAATTCAACGAGTATCTCGGTCGGCTCGTGGGTCAACTCGCGCATAGGCATCAGCAGATGGACATTCTTGAACTGGGTGCAGGCACGGGCTCTGCTACAGAAGCCGTCATGCGCCACGTTGAAGAAAGGTTCAGGTCGTATACCTACACAGACATTTCGTCTGCTTTCTTCCCCAAGGCCGAAATCGATTTCATGGAGTACGCGGAGAAGTTCGTATATTCAACTCTAGATATCGAAAAGGATCCTACCGACCAGCAGTACTCGCCCCACAACTACGATCTCATCGTCGTGTCAAACGTCCTACACGCTACTAAGTCACTTGAGACGACGTTGCGCAATGTTCGGAAGCTTCTGAAGCCCGGTGGATACCTTGTAATTCTCGAAATCACAGACATGGACCCGGTACATCCGACGTTCGTCTTTGGCACTTTGGCGGGTTGGTGGGTGGGGGAGAACGACGGGCGTCGTCACCATCCGCTCATCACGAAGAACGCATGGGCAGAGCTCCTGCATAGAACAGGATTCTCCGGAATCGACACGCAAACACCAGGTTCGGGTCAGTTCATGGCGCCGCAGGGTGTTATGCTGAGCCAAGCGGTCGACATGCAGATCGAGCTCATTCGGCAGCCGCTAAACACTGATGAAAACATTATGACTGCCTTGAAAGATATCCTTATTATAGGCGGTAAATCCTTGGCTGTGTACCAGCTTGTGGAAGACACACTAGCACTATTGCAGCCTCTGACCAAGACGGTTAGTCGCGTGGAGCGCTTCGATGAGCTCGACGAGTCTCACTTCACCGACAAGCAGATGGTTCTGAGCCTGACGGAGCTCGAAGATCCTATTTTCGATCCCTTCACACCGGCCAAGTGGAGATCGATGCAGATCATGACGGAAAAGGCGCGCAGCGTCGTCTGGATAACTCAAGGAGGTCTCTCTGGAGCGCAGCCTTATGGCCATATGATGACGGGTGTGGCACGATGCCTGACATCCGAGAAGCCAGCCATGACGTTTCAGCTCATTGATTTTGACGTACAAGATATCGCTGGCATCCAGCCCACTACCATTGCCGAAGCTGTTCTCCGCATGCAGATCTCGAGTGCGTGGACTTCTTTGGCAGAGCCATACAATCCTACTTGGACATTGGAACGTGAGTTGCGCGTCGGTCCCGATGGTAACATGACAATTCCGAGATATGTACCCAACCACGAGTTGGATGCGCGTTACAATGCAAGCCGTAGGATAGTCCGCAGCGACCGGGTACCGGGTGATGAGGTGACTATCGTTGAGCATAGGGGGATCTACGAGCTTGAGCGAGTTGTGAAGCCAGAGTGGGCTATGGGAGATATTTCATTGCTCCGAGACATCCAAGTTGACCGCTCTCTGTTGATGGCACTTACGGTCGACTCGGTTGGCGCACTCTTCCTGGTGGTTGGCAAGCTGATGGAATCCTCGCGGCCCGTTCTTGCACTGTCCACATCCAGTTCCTCCAGGCTACTAACGCCCTCAAGCTGGACAATGGATTTCGACGCAGACTCGAGTGGTGTGGATCTTAGCCTTCTTCTAACCGAAGCCACCCATGCCTGTTGGATTGAAAAAATCATGTCCATGACACCGAACAATACAACCATGCTCGTTCACGAGCCACCCACAACACACTTTGCCTCCGCTCTTAGGGATGCAGCAGCTGAACGCCAGTCAACTGTTCATTTCACCACCTCGCAACGGAATAGTGGCGACTACATATTCGTACATCCTTCTCGCCACGATCGTAGCTTGTCACGCCTGCTTCCAAAAAATCTGGCCACCTTCGTCGTCATGTCAGGTGAAGCGGACATGGAAGGCATTGCGGCGCGCATGGAAAAAAAGTTGCCCAGTCAATGCAATGTCATCAATCTTTCCATGCTGATGGCCAAAGAAGCTTACGTCCGCCCCTCTACATCACCCGATACCGTTATTCCTGGAGTTCTTGGCCGTCTTCTGCATTATATACGAGAATCTGGTGCCACCAGCGACAGAGGGTGCTATGATGAGATTCCAGTTGCCCAAATAGCCGGCAGTCACATTCCCTTGCACCAGAAGGGCAGACCTGTCGTGTTGAATTGGACAGCGGGCCAGCATCTTCCACTCCGTCTTTACCCCGCCGAAGACATTGTACAATTCCGCCCTGACAAGACTTACTTGTTGATTGGCCTTGCGGGTCAGCTAGGAATTTCACTGTGTGACTGGATGGTACAGCGAGGAGCACGTCATATTGTGGTCACTTCGCGTGACCCCAAAGTCAACAAGGCATGGTTGAATGGAATCCAGGCCGATGGCGTTCGGATCCACATCTTGTCATGGTACGTTCAGATCACTTTCCTAAACTAACATTGTCTTCTCCGGTCACCATCCTTATTTCTCACAAAAGATCCATCTTGAGATTTGCAGTTTGATTTACTAACGCTTGTACAACAGCGACGTGACTAACCGCCGCTCGGTATCTACCATGTACCAATCCGTTTGCAAGACTATGCCGCCTGTGGCTGGTGTTTGCAATGGCGCCATGATTATGAACGACGGAATTATCCCCCACATGACATATGAAAGGTTCAACCAAACTCTGCGCCCCAAGGTAGACGGCACTCGATTCCTCAACGAGATTTTCGATAAGCCTACCCTCGACTTCTTCATTGTCTTCTCATCACTTGCCTACGTGACGGGTAACCTTGGCCAATCACCTTATGCTGCTGCCAATGCCTTCATGGTCAGCGTAGTCGAGGGCCGTCGCGCACGTGGTTTGGCCGGCAGTATTCTGAATCTGGCGGGAATTTCCGGCCTGGGCTACATCTCCCGCACTGATCTCGGTATTCTCGATCGCCTGGCTAAGCTAGGGTATTCCAATATGTCCGAGTGGGACTTTTTACAGTTCTTCGCCGAAGCAGTCTTGGCCGGTAAACCGGGCTCGCGATCAACAGCTCATGACATCTCTTCTAGTCTGCATCCATACGATGCAGAACAAGAGTCCAATCCTCCTGCATGGTTACCTCTTCCGGCATTCTCCTATTACAAGCGAACCAAGCGACTCACTCTCGACGTAGAAGACTCACAAGAGACCTCCGTTCGTGTTCACCTGAAACGCCAGACTACAAAAGAAGGCATCTCGAACGTAATTCAAGATGGACTCAGCGCGACGCTATACAAGCTCCTCAACATACGGCCAGCAGATGCCACCATTCGCGCCGACATACGTCTCGTAGATCTGGGTATCGATTCTCTTGTCGCTGTTGACATGAGATCTTGGTTCTCCAAGGAGCTTGATCTCGACATGCCCGTGCTGAAATTACTGGGTGGTGCTACTGTGGAAGAGATGGTCCAGGATACCATGGAGCGACTCTCGCCCGACCTCACCCCAAGACTAAAAGCAGAAGACGGAGAGGTATCCAAAGAACAGGAAGCTCTTCCCGTAGTAAAGTTTGACTCTACTTCTGGCTCCAGTCCTCCGTCTTCTACTTCTGATACCAAGTCTATTTCTCCTCCGTCATCAATATCAGATGATGGAATTCCGGAGGAAGGAAAGCGAATATCACATGCCACTAGCCTTGGTACAAACCAAGAGCTCTCCTTTGAGCAAAAGCAGAGCATGGGATATCCTTCATTACAGTTCTGGTTCTTGTTGCAACAACAGGAGCTACTCAGTGCCTTCAACTGTACCTTCCGCATCGCCTGTCGAGGTCAGATAGATGTTGATCGCATGTCTCAAGCAGTGAAAGAGCTGGGCGAGCGTCACGACTCGATGCGGACGGCTTTTTTTGATGATGTTAGCAATGGCTATGAACCTACCCAGGCTGTGTTGGCACCCAGTGCGTCTCCCTTGCGCTTGGAAATTCGCGCCGTGTCAGACCTTCAAGAAGCCGTTCAGTTTACCGATGATATCCAGGAACGCTATGTTTTCAACCTTGGTCGGGGTGAGGTAGTTCGAATCGCCTTGTTGTCTGAGAATGACCAATCACACTACCTTGTCATTGGCATTCATCACATTGCCATAGATGGATACAGTTTCTTCCTGTTCCTCAAGGAACTGATCGAGCTGTACGGAAGACGCCCTCTCGATCCTGTACAGATGCAATGGAATGACATCATAAGGGAGCAAAGCCTGGCCGTCGAAAATGGGTCGATGGCCAGCGAAATCGCATTCTGGAAGAATCAACTCATCGGTCCGAACGGAATTCCGGAACCGCTCCCCATGCTTCCCTTTGCGAAGAGGAGAGCTCGCTTGCCCGTTAGCGCATTTACGCTGGAGGAGGTACCTATGGTGACCCTAAATCCAGCTTTGGTCCGAGCTATCCGCGATCGTTGCCGGAAACTAAAAGTCACCCGTTTTCATTTCTTCATGACGGTACTCCGCATCATGCTTATGGAGCTCGCCGGTGTAGAAGAGCTTTGTATCGGTATGGTGGACGCTGGACGGACCGATGTGCGCTCCACCAAACTCGTCGGTCTTATGGTCAACGTATTGCCGCTAAGGTTCCAGAAGAAGCCGTCACAAAGCTTCGCAGAAGTATGCCGCGACGTACGGGATCAGGCGTATCTAGCTCTAGCGCACTCTCGCCTTCCTTTCAAAGCCATGCTTGAGCAGCTTGGAGTGCCACTGTCTAACCATGCCGCACCTATTTTCCAGGTCATGATGGACTATCTGCCGCAAAAGTTTGAGACACCCGCCTTCACTGGCACAACAACGAATGAGGTGAAGTCGCATCTCAACTACTCATTGACAGACATGGTCCTCGACGTCAACGATATCAGTGAAACTGAGATCAAATTTCGATGGAGCGCACAATCCGACTTGTACTCGAGGGATGCCGTACAGACACTTATGGACATGTATGTCAGGCTAACCGAGAGATTCTCAAACTCGGATATAGATTGTATCACCCCCATGGCAAATGTCGAAGGCATGCTACAATTGTACAATGCCAGCCAAGTCAAGTACGCAGTGACAACGTCTCTGGGCGATCTCGGACCTGAAAATTTTCGACAGACCGTTTCGCACATCATTCGGGAAAGGAGTGCAAAGAATCCAAATGCAATCGCGCTTAAGGACGGCTCCGGCACAACGCTCACATACTCCCAAATGGCTCAACGAGTGAGACAGATAGAGTTGGCCTTGCTCCAACCAGGGGAAAAGCTTGAACGAGTGGCATGCTACCAACAACCGACTGTGGATTGGATCTGTTCTCTGTTAGCCGTTTGGAGCGCAGGTGCCACCTACGTGTCTCTTGATTCCCGGCTTCCAGTATCGAGGATATCGACTTTGCTAGACCTAAGCAAGCCATCTGCTATAATCTGCTGTCCGGAGACACATGAGGTTATAAGTACAGTGGCTATAGATTGCAGAGTTCTGGACGTGCAGAATCTCCCCCGGGTCGACGGGGCTTTATTCAACAGTAAGACCAGGGCGGCACTTGACTGCCCGGCCCTCATCATCTTCACATCTGGATCGACCGGCACGCCTAAATGTGTAGAAATTTGCCATAACAGCCTTGCCAACGTCATCCAAGGCAGTCTGGCACGTCACTGCCGCGAAGGGGAGTCTCTCATAGCGTTGCAACAGAGTGCAGTCAGCTTCGACCTATGCTTCGGCCAAGTGTTAATGGGCCTATGTTCTGGAGGCAGCGTAGTGGTAGCTTCCAGGGATCAGCGCAGCGACCCACAGGAGATCTGCAGGATTATACGCGATGAGTCCGTCTCATTCATCATCGCCACCCCTTCTGAGCTAGCGCACTGGTTCCGGTATGGAAAGGCTGAGCTGATGGAGGCTCCAAATCTCAGATATGCCTTCTCAGGGGGTGAAGCTCTGCCTTGTACACTTAAGACCTCGTTCAGGCAGCTGAACAAGGATTTGAAGCTTGTCAATGTCTATGGACCAGCCGAGGCTACCGTGTGGTGCACAACAGCCGAAATTGACTACAGCACGAAGGAAGAGAAAGAAACAGCAATTCCAGTCGGCAGACCCATGGCCAACTGCGGTGTCTTCGTTGTGGACAAGGACTTGAAGCCAGTACCTAGTGGTGTCTCAGGAGAGATTGCTGTGACGGGTGCTGGCGTTGCAAACGGCTACTTTGGCCAGGACGTACTTACAAGAGTTTCCTTCCTTGTAGACTCGTTGACGCCAACTGGCTACTTCATGGAGGGAGCCAAGAAAGCTCTGATGTACCGGACTGGCGACAGCGGACGTTTCGGTGGAGACGGGCAGCTCTACTATGAGGGACGCATCGAAGGAGACACACAGATCAAGCTCAACGGAATTCGTATTGAGATGCATGAAGTGGAATCTGCCATACTGCGGGCTTCACGTGGAGTGCTTGCAAGCGCTGTCGTATCAGCTCGACGCAATCCGGACTTCATGGTTGGGCACGTCGAGTTCGAGCCAGGATACTACGGGCCGCAAGAGCAGAAAAAAATCTTAGAGTCTCTTCTATCTCGCCTTCCTTTGCCAAAGTACATGTGTCCGGCCCTTCTGGTACCACTCGACAGGATCCCAGTGAATGCCCACGGCAAGACGGATCGACTGGCCGTCCAAGCGCTTCCACTTACCTCTCTCTCCCAGCACCACGAGGACAAGAGCCATATTACTATGATGGAGAATGCATTACTGAAAATCTGGACAGAGGTCCTCCCAAGCGATTTAACCCAGGCAGTAGCCATCCGACCAGAGACAGACTTTTTCAGCCTGGGTGGCGGATCGTATCTACTTGTACATGTGCAGCGCCTGATCCGCGAGCGCTTCAACGTCTCCATACCAGTAAGAGAGCTTTTCAGCACGAGTACCTTGCGGGAGATGGCCTCCAGCGTAGATGCTGCGACTGCAGTTTCTGCCATCGACTGGCAAAACGAAACGGCTTTAGAAGGCATCTCCATTAGTGGTACAGACCTTGATCTGACCACCCGCGTGAAGGCACATTGCATCACAGTCGTCATGACTGGTGCCACAGGATATCTTGGAAGGAACATTCTCGAGACACTATTGGAAAACCCAGCCGTCTCCACTATCCACTGTGTAGCCGTCCGGGACGAGACACGCATGCAACGCATCGAGACCAATACGACAGAACGGTTGGTCATTCACACCGGAGACCTAGGCGCACCCCTTTTTGGTCTCAGCACGTCCAATTTCTACAAGCTGGCCAGCGAAGCTGACGTGCTCATACACAGCGGCGCGAATCGGTCCTTCTGGGACTCATACCACACGCTACGTGGTGCCAACTTAGTCTCCACCAAAACCATGATCCAGATGGCAGCGCACCGCCGCATACCCTTGCACTTCATCTCGAGTGGTGGGTTGGTATCTAAGCCGGAACGGGACGGTGAAATCGTTGCCGCGGCCGGATCCGTCACTGGACAGGGCTCACCGCCGGCTGATGGATCCAATGGCTATATCGCCTCCAAGTGGGCCTCAGAAGTATCTCTTGAGCGGGCTGCTCGCGATCTCCACGTGCCCGTCCTCATCCACCGGGTCACTGGTGCTAACAGTACAAAGCCCGAGGCACTGATAGACCAGCTCAGGGCCGAGTTCCGCGCCATCGCCACGAAGTTGAAAGCAGTGCCTCACTCTCACGGCTGGCGCGGCTCGTTCGACGTCCTTCGTACACGAGCGTTGTGCGCGATGCTCGCGAAGAACTTCATCTGCCCGGCGCAGAAGGCAGTCACAAGTGAGGAACGCATCAGCTACTTCCACTATCCATCAGAGATCCATCTTGACATCGACATGGTGCCGGAGGTTTTCGAAGGCATCGACGCTGTCGAAACGCTGCCACCGCACCTTTGGGTCGGAAGGGCAAAGACTGCAGGTATCAATTGGCATTTTTCAGGTCAGGACTTCGAAGCTACAGTCGCTGATGGTCTTGATTTGAAGAGGTAGACATGAAGATAGAAGAGATTAGACTGGGTTGCTCTGTATATATGCTATTACTTCTTGTTAGGAAGAGGCGGGCAGAAGACTTTGCCGGCGACTAGTAGTACGCTTTCTCACACTAGGTAGTAGGTTTATTTTAAACAGTCATTATCGTGGTTCTAATATCTACTTGCTCCTGATCGAGAAAGGTATTCGTCCTCAACAGCTCCTCTCTAGCCAAAATTGGACACTAATGTGCTCAGCTCAAACAGTGTCCAATGCCCTATCAGCGGCTTTGAGCGTAGGAGATCAATAATCTTGTAAGGTCACGCTACTGATAGAAACAGCTGTTCTTAGGTTTTCGTCTAACAGAAAGCTCAGGGGTAGCGCACATTTCAGCAAAAGCTGTAGGTAAGAATCCAGCGGTTTATGTTATCTGCCTTGACTAGGCTACTAGAGGAAATGGTCTGAGAGGAGCGAAGGTCTTATCAAACTTGCATATGAAACTTCATGACGTATGCTTGCACTATCTGTTCTGGATTACAAGCGATAAAAATACTAAATTGCTTCGATTCTTTGTCTTCATATCAACGAGTCTCTGGGTTGGAAACCCATGTCTTTTTAAGATATGATGATGTCGAGATGCAGACACAATGTCCTAGCCGCCTTGAGTGTAGGTATCATCCGCAGCTTGAGAGTCTAGGAGTTCTCCAGTACGCTACCATACCTCCAATTTTCTGTCCACTAGCGTCTACTATAGCCTCTCCTCGCCTTCCCACTGTGATGTTTTCGATGGCCCCCCATTTCGTGTTGCCCACCGGCGTCACGACCCTCACTGAGAAGTTGGTTCATCTCCCTACACGTCTTCACTCTGAAACGTAGAATGCCAACGTAGATACATATGATGATGTACTCGGGCAAAAGAGCCATGAGTGCAAAAGCTGTGGCCGAGCCAAACAGCGAGCTCCACATGGACGTAAACATTTTGGCGCCAGTGGCCTCGAAAATTCCGAGCATACCGTATGCTGTACGCAAGGCGAGAAAGGGCGACGCTAGAAGGAGCCATTTTACGATCTAGCGTAGTTAGGTTGTATTCTTTGGCAGAAACGAACGTATCGTTATGTGCGAACAAAGGAAATACTCACCGTGAGATGCGATTGCTTGACATGATCACGCTGAAACAGAGCCACCCTCAGGCTCAACAGCACCGCTACAAGGAACACCGCCAGAAAAACGAAGTATCCAATCTTGTAAAGCGCTGCCTGCAAAGATGCTTGGCTAACCTTGCCCGTCATAGTTCCCGCTCCGATGAGTAGTCCCGTGGAGAGCAGAATGAGAACAGCGCAGACGCGGTGGATAAACCGCAGAATGCTTTGCTTGGGGAAGTTCTCTCGAGATCTTGAAAAGAAAGTTCAGTTCCTAATAAAGGCAAACAAGGTGAACATGGGCAACATACATGAGACTCAAGAACCCGTCATAGGCGGCGAGTAGGGGTACGATACCCAAATTGAGGAGAACATAGGTCGCTTTGATCATGTCGGCGTTGTCTGCACTCAAGTCCTTCTCAACCAATATGATCAAGGCTCCGGCGGCGAGTCGTACTACAGCACATTTAGCATGGTACGAGATGATTAACGTGCGAGAAAAGAGCGAAGGGACGTACTGAGTGTGAATATCATGACCATGTAACACGCCATGCGGGAGCCATACTTCCAGCATCGAAAACCGATGTACTGTGCGTATAGTGTGACGGGTACGTAGAAGATCACTGTCGCGATGCCGACGGCCGTGTGAGGCTTCATGCTGTTTTGTGATTGCAGAATTGGTAGATATTAGGCAAAGAATTGTCAATATGAGGTCCAGCAAAAGAGGAAAAAGCCAGCTGAAGTACGGGCTTGCTTTCCTTGTAAGATTTAGATAGAGTGAGGGCAAACAAGCGGCCGTTCAAGTGGCAGTGTATGTGGAGATGACGTTGACCAGGATACCGCTAAGTGAAGGAGAAACCCTTGTCTTCTGCTGCAGTACTTCGCATAAGTCGCATATTTAGCGCCATACGTCCCAAACTGGTTAGGACAGTATTGACCTTGCATGAGCAGTTGCAAGCGAATCTTTCCCGTTATTCCCATCTGGCGAAGACGACTGAGGCTGGAAATTTCACTTTCCGAGTCATAACAAATCTGCCTTCTAGCAAGTAATATCGCACTGCGCAACAGCAACACGTTTGCGCCATGTTGCGCCACTGATTCGCCATTGTCGGTACCCGGCATCGTGAAAGCCTGACACCTTATCGCGTATTGGGCGCGCAACCTATCGCGATGATATCCTGAAAAGGACGATGCTGACTGCTGCGCCCCGCCCGGGTGTATCTACTCTTGTTACCTTTTGTAAGCTAGCCTCACATTGATCAGTATGGAAGGCGTGACAGGATCACATTCTGACTGCATTAGCTTGTCTTCCTGCACCAAAGCTTGTTCGATATTGGCTACAGCTAGGGTCGAACCCGAGGACATGGGTGGGGCGATCCTAAAGTGGGCTTTGTTGCACCCGGCAACCAATCGCAACACCGCAGCGATTTTGCTGCACTCTGCCAGTTGCCAGCAGCCAATCGCATCACCCACCTGATTAAGCTTAAGCTTGACATCCATACTTGGCTCTAAGCCTCAACACCCTACGTCCTGTAGTCCCGTCGATCCAACTCGGAATGAGCCCTTTTTCTGTTTACAGCTCCTCGCGCGTCAGCAATGATGCGTTAGCCTGCCTGTCGCACACTATACACGGCAATACCTAGAAAGGCGAAGACCGAAGACCGAAGCTCGCACGAACCTTCACCCACCCCTACACCTTTCACTGTCAGTAGCTTACTGCGCCACATGTGCGGACCCTTTGTGCTCAGCCCCAACACCAGGCGTGCGATTGCCAGGCCGCAACCCCACAATATTGCTTGACGCTATTCCCACTTTCTTCCTTTACGACCACCCTCTCTTCTCCCAATTGCAGCATTCTCTTACTAGGCTCTTACATTCTGTTTCTACATTCCCATGAACCGCATGCAGAATAACGCCGACGGCCGCCGGCAAGCACCAGCTGGCGGCCCCATTGGCATGCTTGTGCGAGGCATTGCGGCCGGAATTGGTCTTGCATCCGAGAGTTACCAGCATCACAAAGAAAAGAAGTCTACGCAGACACGCGAAGGGAGAGATGACGAGAACAACATGGCAGTGACCAGTGAGGGGGGCGAATCGCAACAGGACGTTTACATATCGCAACAAATGGACGAGGCCGCATGGGAATTGGATGAAGCACAAGACCAAGTCTCGGGATGTAGATCCAGACCTACCGCTACCACTGATGAGGAAGTTGCGGGCCTTGCCAATTCATTTCTCGTCGCGCATGCTCGACCTCCTCCCTACTCCCTGGGCCAGCTCGCTCTACCCGTCGTTATTACTCAGCGACGCCCTGAGTCTCGTACTAAGGGCTTTGTACGTGCCTACTCTCCTCTTCTCGAAGATGTAGGCATTGATCAGGCGACTTTTCTCGACTTTCTCGGCAATCTCAACAAATCTCTTGCGCCCAGCCCATGGATCCAAGCTATTAACTTGGCCGCATTCGCAGGGCAGAAGGTCCCCGAACCATTCACCATCATGATATCGATTGCTGTTAAGAAGGTAGCTGATGCAGCGAGCGAGCTCCATAGCCGCTCGAAAACCAATCGCTTTCTCGACCAGGTCAACGAAGACTTCTTTGCGCCCCACGGCCTGGTCGCTCTGATTATGACGTGGAAGCCCAGTCAGAAAGACACCATGTTGACCCGGGCCGAGTTCGACATGCAGTTCTCGATTGCCAAAGCCTCAGATGCCAGCAAGTCGCGCCGTCTGTTCGAGAGCTCGAGCGGAGCGACGTCATTTGAGTGGCCGCAAATGGCTCCGCTCGTATTTCCTGCTCTTCATGGATTGGACGGCGAGAAGCAGGCTGCCGTCAAACGCAGTGGTAAGTTCGTGGCCGAGTACATGGATAAGAGAGCGCGAGCAAAATGGGCTGGGGAGAACCCCGAGAGCGCTTTGGCGAATGCTACTGGTAAAGAGAAATTCTCTTCGAGATATTCAGATCCAAACCACCCGGCTAGTAGTGGAGACCCCGTTGCCTTGTTAACAGGCGGGTGAGTAGCACTGCCAAATCTGCTTTGATGTGAGATGTCAACGCTGACTGACTGCCGGCAGGTTCATTCAAGGCGGGCTTGGTAGACAAGCTGGTAGTGATAACTCGAGAAGGGGCATGTTAGGTGGTCTTCACGGCCGCGAAGGCGCAATGGGGTTGGGAAGGGGCAGAATGGATGGATGGCAGAGAGGAGGAGAGTCACCTTGTGGAGGTGGCCGGATTGGACTCTTAGGGGGTGGTCGGGGTGGCATCGTTGGGAGAGGTGTGGGCGGTGCTGTCGGTGCTGTCGGTGGGGGACGAGGTGGCATGGTCGGTGGTGGTGGCATCACTAGTAGCGGCATCGGCCCGCTAACCTTGGTAGAAGGCGCCAAGAAGCTATTCCAGGATGTAAGTGGAGATGTTTTTGATGGGATCCCCGCGTCTCCACACAATGCTAACGTGCTGACAGGATGTGCTTTACCTCATGATCGTACAGCGACCGACCAACGAGCAGATGGCAGCAGCGATGCAGCATGTAGGGTCTCTATGACAGACTCGTCGCTACTAGCACGTGCTATGACTGGACTTGCAGGATGATCGAGATACAGAATGACAGATATGGTAACGTAGCAACCTTCACATGAAATTTGCGCCTGTATCCATGACATATTCACCAGTTCACTGTACACTGTGCACTGATGAACATTCGCAGACTACAGTTCTACATGCATCTATCTACACCCTCTTCCACAGCGCCACCTTGACGCCGTCGGCATGGCTGAGTGTCAAGGCAATGCTCTCACGGAACACAGGCCCACGCGCCTCGATGCGCGCAACATGCTGCACGAGGCGGACGACGACATAGCTGGCGTCGATCAGGGCACTCTGCTGGCCCAGGCACACACGCGGACCCCCGTTGAACGGCAAGTAGCCCCAACCCGGCCGCAGCGGTGGCTTCGCGTTAAGCCAGCGCGCAGGGCGGAAGGCGTCTGCGTCGGGGCCGTAGATGGTGGGCAGCCGGTGCATTGCCCACACCGAGTAGTGCACAGCAGCACCCTTGGCGACGAAGACGGGCGCACTGCCATCGGGGCCACCCCCGCACGGAACGGTGGTGTTGCGCTCGGCAAAGCGCATGTTGACCGGGACGGGCGGGTGGAGGCGCAAAGCTGGTGGCGTTGAAGTCAGTATACCAGGAATGCGTGTTTACAGTCGTGGCCGCGCTCTTACTCTCGTCGACGATACTCCGTAGAACACGCATGCTCTTCAGCGTGTCATAGTCCGGCACCTTCCCCTCCAGCTGGTCTACCTCGGCCGCCAGCGCGCCCCATACTTCGGGGCTCCGCGCCACGAAGTAGAAGATGCTGCTCAACAGGCCAGCCGTCGTGTCGCGCGCCGCAAGCAGCACGTTCAGGAGCTCACTGCGAAGCTGCTCCGGATCGCGGCATACGGCCGACAGCTCTGAAAGCAGGTTGTAGCGTCGTGTGTTGGCCGCCTCTTGCGTCCTCTTCTGCCCTCTAGCTTCCCGCAGCGTGTCAGCAATGTAGCTGTCGATGAACATGTGCACCGTATCGCACGCCTTCTCGAAACTTGCATCCCTCTTCAGCCCGTCGACGACGCTTACGAGTTTGCCCAGCCGCACGCGGCCAGCCAGGCACCCTTCAGCATGGTCCCACGCCTCAGAGAAGTATGCCATGGCCGGGTTGGTCTGGCAGTTGAGGGAGCGGCCCAGCAGGAACTCGGTCGAGTTGTCAATGGTGAAGTTGAAGAACAGCCGCTGTAGGTCCGCTGTCTCGCCATCTTGGGGAAGCTTGTCCACGAGATTCTGGACGTGCGTTTCGACGCATTCCAAGTCAGACACCTGGGCTCTGGTGAAGCTGGGTCGGATGAGTGCCTGTTTCCATCGTCAGTCCACCATTACAGATACTCTAGGGAACAGATTACTTACCCTCGAATGCTCCCAATGCGCGCCGTCCGTGGTGAAGATACCATAGCCAAGGAGCCTACCCATAGCACCCATTCGAGATCCAAGACTGAAGTCGTTGAATTGTGTGGCCAAAACTGCTTTGACGTTCTCAGGCTCACACGTCATGATCATCGACTGCCCCATGAGGCGGAGCGTCTGCGTGTGCCGACCCGTCGTCAGGTAATGCTGGCTCAGACTCTCGAGTACTTTCCGCTCAAGAGCATTCTGCTTGAAGAAACGAAACCGATCGATCCCGAGCACGGGGTCGAGTTGGCCCCATTGCGCAGCTGGTTTGCATCCCGTCTGGCGTTTGAACCTTTGCTTTTGAACATGGGAGACGACCCATCGCCCAACCCCAACCACGACGACGAGCGCCAGAGCAATCAGAGCAAGGCCATTTGTATAAATCATGTTCTGCTGTGGATGTGGAAAAGTCTGCTAGAAGGCTTGTGTCGATTAACTACTCGCCTGGCCGTATGAGTCTTTGCAGGTATTCTGAACTGTCAATCATCTCATACTAGCCCATTCAACATTTCCGCTTCGGGACAGGCAGTGCTGTTGCACTTCCTGGCCTTTCCCGTCTGGCTATATCTGGTAACACCTTTGTGTCTGACAAGCCCGCTTTGGGATTGATGCATGTCAGCATGTCAAGCGCACCACGCCATATCGGGACAATCAAGTCAAGTAATGGCTCATGTCAGCACATATGCCATGTTATCGCTATGCCGGTCAATCCAGTCAGTGAGCGTCTGGCACTGACTACTACACTACGCTTACATCCTGAGACCACTGATACATGTAGCTGAGCTGCCCATAATAAAAAAGCAAGACTCAACCATATCCCCTGCCCTCAGGAAACTAGAACTAGTACAAAGGCATCTGACTCCAATCATGGCCTCTCCCGTACACACGTACTTCTACTCCATGGTCGAAATTGGTGTTGTCAAATTCTTCGTCGACAATGGAATATACCACGCCATCCCCCACGAAGAGAATGCAAGCGTATCTTACCGTGAGTTGGCATCCAAAGTGGGTGTCCAGCTGAATCTTCTGGAAAGATTCTTGAACTTCCTCATTGCTGCCAATGCTCTCTCAGCACCTACCTTTGGTCATGTTGCCCACACAGCCTCTTCTAGGATATTCTTACGCGAGGATGCATCCCGTTTCTACCAGCATGTCTTCGATTTCTTCCTCGTGTCCGCTGCGCACTGGCCCGAATATTTCAACACACATGGCCCCATGGAACCAAAGTATGCCAAACGCGCCCCGTACGGCCTGGCGGCTGGTTCCCCTAACAAGACTCTCTACGAAATCTTGGACACGATGCCTCAGGTTTGTCAATTGAACGACAGGGAAGTTTGTTCAGTCATGCTAAGAATCAATTGCAGAAAGCAGCAGCGTTCAACGCGACTATGGCCCTCGCCATTGCGGAAATGCCAGCCACGGGCACATATGACTTTGGTTGGATCACGAAGCACTTATACAACTCCGAAGATTCAACTGGCGGTGACGACAGGGTGGTCTTGGTGGATGTGGGAGGAGGCAAAGGCCAAATCCTCAAGAGCATCCTCGAGCAGAATGCTATTATCCCGCCCAATCGTTGTGTGCTTGAAGATCAGTCCGACGAGGCTGTCCACGCGGATACAACAGGTGTTATGAGCGCAGTTAGGAGGCATGTTACGAGTTTCTTCGAGGAGCAGCCAGTCAAAGGTATATACTCCTCCAGATTCGGAACCAGGGCATGCAGATGAAAACAGAGTTTGATTATAGCTAACTTCCGCGAACAGGCGCGCTGGTCTATCAGGTCCGTCGCGTGCTCAATGATTGGCCGGATGAGGCATGTGTCACTATCCTCGGTCAGCTTCGCGAGGCATGTTCGCCCGACTCACGTGTCCTAGTTGCTGAGAACCTCGTGTCAGATAAAGCTTCAGTCTCTGTTGGGCACTGTGCGATTGATCTCTTTATGATGAATTTCGGTGGTAAGAGACGTACGGAGGATGCTTATACTAGGCTTGCTGAGCGCGCAGGCTTTCAGGTTTCAGCAGTCGCTAGAGATAAGATGTCTGACTTCGCTGTTATAGAGATGCTACCTATAGAAGCGCCCTAACTACTCTGCTTATAAAGCTGTATTAATTTATAGAGATAATGTGGTTCACAAGCGAGCGCTCCACCCAAGCGAGCGCCCCAGCTCAATTTACTAGGGAAAATCAAAAAAAATTGAGTTCCATAACTCAAGGAATAGTGAATGAAATTCTCTAAAACTTTGATATAGTATTTTTATATGTAATAGCATTCTATCTCTAAGCTTACGAAGGTTATGCACATCTGGATCTAGAGATATTGAATAGTTATGTCAGATAGAAGGCGTCGGAGCAATAGGTTTGTCAGATCAAGTCGAGGCTTTGCCCCATGAAGGTGTCAGGTAGAAGGCGATACAGCAGGCAGCCTAGTATCGGCGTAGATTGAAACCACGTCAGCTAACCTGCCTCAATCCTACTCCGGCCTTACTTGCATGATAGCATGTACATGTAGAGAGCACTATCATCTAGAACAAAAAAACAAGACATTATCCTATCTATTAAATTTAACAATTAAGAGTCTCACTGCCTATACCCTAAGTATAGAAGAACGAACTAAAAATCCTTATATGACGAAAACTACGTTATTGCGATAATTCCTGCGCCCTAACACGCTAGCGCTAAAATTAAGAGTTATCTAAACTTATTAACAATATGTCTGTACTATTAAACAGAGATCTAACAGTAATCCTAACGGATTACACTAATTAGGCTAAATAGTACTAACAACTATAAGCAGAATGCGCTGCATACTAAGTGTAGGAGAAGGTAGATCTAAAGCAACGCGAGATCCCTCTTAAAGAACTACAACTACTAGCAGCTCTGCTTATTAGAAGCTATTAGCCATTAACTGCAGCAACAAATCTGCACATTACCTAATATCGCCAAGCGATGAATGACGACAGCGCTGAAGCGCCAGCTTACGTACTAGTACGACCCTTAGACCTCACAACGAACGCGAAAACGTCCTATAAGGAAGATACTAATTATTACTAAATATAACTAGAAGAGTTTAAAATACTTAATTAGAGATATTAATAAGAGCAGACTAGACTTAGAAAGCTTACTAAATACATAAGGAAGACTGTATTATAACACCTCTTCTATAACTGCTGTCACGAGGGCCGACAGGCAGGGAGGATAGGTGCACGTGATCAGTATAATTACTACGGTCTACTAGCAGAACAGAGGCAGGCTTAAAGACAGGACGTAGCTCAAGGAGCTACAACCAGGATCCTCGGACGAACAGGTTTTATCAGGCGCGAGGCCTGTGCCTCGCTTAGCTAATTAAGCGATATCGATATCGCTTAGCCACCCTACGGGTCCTGATTAGCTACTCCAGGCCAGCGCCGTGACAGCACTCCCTTCCTTAGGCGGAGCTCCGACGACGCAACTAACGGGGTTTACTAGGATAACGGCGGTAGAAGTTCTTCACGATCTCCTGAGCATTCTCGAGGTAGTCAGCTGGGACCTCAGTCAGATCATCGTAACCAGCCCACTTCACTATGTACTTAAGCTGAGGCTAACTTCCTTGACTGCGGCGATCCTAACAGGAATCTAGGATATCTTCGACTTCCTACTCCTCGACTCCTTTAACTTCAACGGGAGGAGGTGGTTCTTGTCGCTGTCCAGTCGGCGGGTCGGTGGCTGCGGGGCGGAGCAGGTTCACATAGAATACAGGATGAATCTTCATTAAAGCAGGCAGCTCTAAACAGTAGGCAAACGGGCTAACGACCTTAGAAACCCGGTACAGGCCTAGGAACTTCTAGTCTAACTTCTTTTGCGGACAGGCAGTCTTAATATTCCGGGCGTCTAACTAGACTAGGTTGTTCTCGAAAAACTAGCAGGCAGGTTTACGCTTTCAGTTCGCGTACTTCTTATGCTAGGCTTAAGCAACACAGATCTCAGAGCGGAGGTACTCATGGATTGTCTTCATCTTCAGGGCTAGATCTTCTGCGTCCTGGGCAGCAGGCTGTCGGCTAGGTTCGACTGGCTCAAATCCTAGGCGGGGGTGGAAGCTATAGTTTGCAAGGAACGGCGTAGTACGAATGCTCTCGTTAATAGCGTTGTTTACCGCGAACTCGGCTAGCGGTAACTATCTCGCCCAATCGTCCTGCAGGTACGAGACTTAACCTCGCAGGTACTGTTCCAAGAAGGAGTTAGCTCGCTCCGTCTGTCCGTCAGTCTCTAGGTAGTAAGCAGTTAACAAGAGGGACTGGATCCCTAAGCGTCGGGTCAGGTGGCCCTAGAATTCTGATACAAACTGCGGTCCTTAGTCTGATACAATCGTCCTAGGGAGGCCATGCAGTTTCTAGACGTGCTTTATAAACAGGCGTGCTACTTCCTTAGCATTATAGGTTCCGTTATAAGGGATAAAGTGCTTTATCTTAGTTAGTTAGTCTACTATAACTAGGATAGCGTCGTATCTATTACTCTTAGGCAGGTGCGTAATAAAGTCCATTGATAGGTCTTGCCAGGCGCGGGCAGGGATTGGCAAGGGCTTTAGTACTCCTTGTTTCGCTTCTCAGGACGATGTAATGCGTTTGCAGGTATGGCAGTTCCGGGCCCATCGTTCAACGTAG